>LR750240.1:0-127500 GCA_902729485.2 Mus minutoides
GAAGAGAAGGGGGAAGAGGAGGGGGAAGAGGAGAAGGAAGAGGAGGGGGAGGGGGAAAGCAGGCATGGGGGATGGGGAAAGGAAAGAGAGAAGACAGGGGAAAAAAAATCAAAACGTCAGCTCTAGGGAGAGAAACCCCACCAAGCCAAACCAACCAATCAACCCACCAACCAACAAAAACACTATTACCAACAAGACTAAGTGGAGAGAGACCCTCTCAGTTGGAATTCCAAAAGCAGATTATGGCCTAAGTGTTAAAATAGATAAAATATTACCTGGTCTAAAGAGCCAGTAATAGTGACTAAGTTTCTTAAACATTTGCTTACTTATAATTTATTTATTTGTGTGTGTGTGTGTGTGTGTGCCTGTGAGAGTTTATGCACACGACCTATGTGCCAGTGCCTACAGAGACCACAAGAGGGCATTGGGTCTCCCGACACTGGAGTTATAGGCAGCTGTGAATCACAGTGTGAGTGCTGAACTTAGGTCCCCTAGAAGAGCAGTAAATGGCTGTCTTGACCACAGGCCACCTCTCCAGCACAGATGCACTTTCTTAATAAAATAGAGTAGGCAACTGAGCAATTCAAACATTTCTCTGCCCCTTCTCTCCTTCTCTACCCCTTTCTTCTCTTCCTGGAGGGTGGATGGTCACTTTTTTTTTTCTTACAGAATCTCTTGTTGCTCAGGTTGGCCTCAAATTGGCCATGCAATGAAGGCTGCCCTTGAATTCATGATCCTCCTGCCTCAGCCTCCCAAAAGTTAGGATCACACCCCTCGCACGCCTCCCCCCCTTACATTTTTTTTTGGTAGATGATGCATTTCTGTAAATTGTTTATACAAAAAGCTTGGTACCATTCCCCGTCATTTCTTTACCTGAGTTAAGTTTATCTCAGTCCAATAAGATCCCAAGAGCTGGGCTTTGTGAAGGAGCAAGTTTTGAATAGAAATGCCCAGTGAGTCTTTGGGCAACTTCAATGCCAGACCCATACTCACCCGGCTTCAGGGCTATACTCAATCTACAGTAGTGTCCTCTATTCTAACAGTGCCTCCCACAATACACCCATGTACCCCAACTCCGCAGCAGTATCCCCAAATAATTCTTCTCACTCTAAGTCTCAAGGGAATTCCATGTACAGTCACTTATAAGGAGACAGCAAGACGCCTTTGAGATAGTTACAAAAACTATTCTAGTTTTTTTTTTCAATAAACCAAACACAATATGTAAGATGAACCCTGCTATGGTGGCTCATGTAATTCTAGCACTTTGAAGGCTGGGGCAGGAGAATGACCACAACTTTAGGCTTCCTTGTACTACAGTATAAAATGCGGTCTCATAAAGATGCTGCATAAATAAGTACATGAATATGAAAGTAAAGTTGAACCAAGGCTTTGAAAGTTTCCTTAGTAAAAGTTAGGCACTTGCTTCACCCACGTGCCTTCTCTTCCAAGTTTGTCTCTGAATGCTCTCTCCCCACATCTCCTCCTCGTCTCCCCGGCAGGGACTTGCTCACTAATGAGCAGGGGATGAAATATTTGCCAGACAAATTTGCAGCCACGTGTCCAAACCTAGTGGTGCCAGGAACTCTTACGGGAACAATCCCTGCCTCCGTGTCAGAGAGACATTGAATTCTGAGTCATCACCCTTGTGTGAGCCATGTCTACCTAGCTACCGGGGTAGACTGCCAAAACGACCAGTGTGAAGCATGGTTCACTGCAGGAGACAGGAGCGCAGCCCACAGGGTGAAGCTGCAGAGGGATCTGACATCCAAGGCTCTCACATTCAGGGAGCTGCATTTCTGGGGTTGGAACTTGAATAAATACATGTCCTCTGCAGATTCTTTTTCCCGTGATCTGACTTTAAAACACACTGGGTCTCCTCAGGGAGGCTGCGCCAGGAAAGTTGGGACTTTGTAGACCAGCCTGCTTGGGCTACAAAGAAAAGACCCTGCCTAAAGGGGCAGAAAAAGTAAGCAAGCAGGCAAACAAACAAACAAAACACCAAATCAAAATGAAAACGCGAAGCCCTTACCAAACAGAACCAAACTCATACCATAAGTTCCCAGTCTTTAACAATTCAAGCTATGTCCATGTGGAACCAAGATCCACAGTGCAGTATAATCCTCTGCTCAGCTCCTCATCCCTGTATTACACAACTCCAAATGGCTCTCATCCTTTTATTGTGTGTGTGTGTGCGCGCACGCGCGTGCAAGATTATCATGTCACAGTTGTGCATGCAGATGTCGAAGGACAACTTTAGGGGTCGGTTCTCACCTTCCGCCTAGCTTGAGATGGGGGCAGGGGTATCTCATCACTATTTTGTAAACTAGGCCACCTGGCCTGCAGGCTTCCATAGGTTTTAGAGGTACAGACTCATGCCCTCACGAGTGTGTGATAAGTGCTTTACTCTTCAGACCCCACTTTGCACTTTCTGCCTCGGGGTGGGGTGAGGATGGTTTAATCACACTCATGTGTTTTGTTCCAACATCACCAGAACAAAATGACAAATGCCCCAAGAAGCTGCCCCCTCCCTCCTGAGTCTGACCAGGCAGATAGATCCTAAGAATGCAGATGTGTACAGGAAAGTGGAGGTTTAGACACTCAGTGTCTGGACACTAGAGTTATTTCAATAAGAAAAGCCCCCCCCCCCAACTCCAATACTGAAAGGGCAGCCACTAAACCGTGGGAAACAGAAGAAGTCAAAAGACGTAAGTTATTCATGCTGACAAAATTAAAAATTGCATGTACCTGAAGATGTAGAAAAAAGGAATTATGTTTTAAGTAACTTTATTCCGTAGGAACATCATTTATAGCCAGTGTTTATAAATCCATTGTAAGGATGGACCAAAATCAAACCCCCAAAGTATCAAAAGCATTGTTACATTTTGCTGTCTGAAAAAAAAAACCATTAGTGCCAATCTTTAATCTCTAGACTCTGAGACTCACTCTTAAGAAAGAGGACTGCTCTAACTTTAAAAAGACTTAGTTATTTTATTTTATCTATATGAGTGTTTTTCCCGCACGCAGGGGTACTACATGTGTGCCTGTTGCCCCACAGAAGTCGTAAGAGGAAATCAGAGTCCCTAGGAAGTGGAGCTGTTGGGACTTGACCCTGGGTCCTCTGCAAAGAGCAACTAGTACTCTTAACCACTGAGCTATCCTTCCAATCCAGTGTCTGCTCTTTCGTACCAGCTGACAAAACCATGTAATTATTGCGGAGGTCTCCTCCGAGAACAGTTCCATGCTCCCCCTGCTGGCGGCACAGGTGCACTGCCCCATAAAACGCCGCAGGATTTCATTAGGGATGTTCATTGCAAGAGTGATATGTCAGAATAGGAAATGAGAGCATTTGCATACAGTAGTAGCCCCAGCCAGCGAGGGAATAGGTTAATTAGCTCAAGGCAGCTTGAGGGAAGGAAACGCAGGGGGCACGAAAGTCCTTTCAAAGCCAAGTAAAATGTCAAACACATTCAGGACGAGTCTTTAGCAACAGGCAAACAGAAAACTGCCTGAGCACGTGACCGCAGTATGTAAAACCGGCAAGCTCCTGTGAAGGCTGAGATGGCTCTCAGAGGCACGAGGATTTATTTATGCTACTTATCTGATAGAGGCTGGCTGGCTCTTCAGCTCTGAACACTAACCGAGCCGAGCTTCTGCTAATGAACTAGCAAGAGCTATCAGCTGTATATATTTATTTTTAGGACTGAAGATCAGACCTGGCACCGTGTGGATGCCCGGCAAGTACTCTCCCACTTAGCTCTATCTCTCTGCATCATATATCACCACTGACAAATTCAAACTCATTCCGCTCACTGATAAAGAGCAGCACCTTAGCTGGAGATGAGCTTTGCCGAAACAAGGATGGAGCAGTTAATAAAGATGCAGGAGTGTCCCAGGCTGAAGTGAGGCAAATCTCAGGCCATCATCCTAATTGGTTATATTTTAAAACTTTATAATTAAAACATTTATTATTATTATTGTTATTGTTGTTGTTATTATTATTGTTGTTGTTGTTGTTGACATGTGCTGTCAGCATGGAGCTGGTTCTCTCTGTCCATCACGTGGCTCTTGGAGAATCTGACTCAGGTTGTCTGGCTTGGTGGCAATGCCTTTACCCACTGAGCCATCTCTCTGCCTAGAGTAATAGTTTTTAACAGAAGAGGAATCTTGCTATGTTGTCTGGATTCAAGAGATCTTCCTGACCCTGGCACCCCTGTTTCTACCCACTCTAGGTATTATCCTAAATGTGGGGGTGTTTGCCAATTGGAGGGGTAAGTTCTTTCTCCGTTCTACTAGCTCTCTGAAATGCCTGCATCTTCCACAAAGTGGTAGTGGATTCTGCTGGATTTCATTCGTCCACTAGGGGGCGCCAGGCCCCATTACTGAGTGTAATGTGCTCTGGAGTTTTCATTACACATTATAATATATATTTCATTATTTTATTCTATTTTTGCACTCTGCCCTTCCTTTCCTCCTAACTGGTCTCCTTCTTTTCACAAAATACTAATAGTTTATTCTTTTATGACTCTCTTTCTCTCATTATCTCAAAATCTATACCAGAAACATGATTTAAATTTGTAGGTCTGTCCAACTGCATTGTGACATATCATCGCTACCTAGAAAGTTCACGCTAAAGAACTGATCAATGAGATTTTTTCCCCCTTCAATGTTTCCTCCTCAAAATAAATCTGATGATGTTTTAGGTAAGTTTATAATTTTGCATCAGCCAACTTGACAGGGGCCATGTGTGGTCTGCAGGTTGGGCAGGCTATTGTGCATTCTGTACAGGACACATGATGCTTTTGCTCAAGTTTGGTTCCATATCCCCCCCCCCCGCCCCCTAATATCCTGGCTGAGAAGTAGCAAGACCTTTCTGTGCTAGATCTCCTATCTTCTGTGAGGATGGATGACCACTGGTTTTAAGGTCTGTAAATAGCAACTGGCTACTTAGAATAGAAGACACTTCTAGAATTTGACACATATGGCCTTAAAAAAAACACATTTCAAGGGTGAGGGTTAAGAGGAGATGCTATTTCTACACACACAATCCTGACATTCTCAGTGAGTGAGTTGGACACCCCCCCCCCCCGCAGTGCCAACCTCCACCCCCTTTCCCCAGCTTCCACAAATAAGAGGAAGAAATGTAGATGGTTCATCAGGATTTGGGCAGGTTCAGCGCCATAAACCTGCAAATTTCAAATGCAAAACGTTCCACAAATTCCCCAAGTCTGTGAGTAGCCACAGGACACAAGTAAGAAATTCCATACCTCGCTTCACATGGTAGACTGGAGTCACATGATAGGCTCACTAAACATATTATGTAAAATGAAGTTGATTTTCTCCATCGTTAAGGCGCAAATACACGTTTGGGTCCCGTTCTCAGGGTCTCATTTTACGTGCACAAATATTTAAAACTGAGAAGGTAGTAAAGGAGGAATACTTCTTGTCCTAAACACTTTGGATAGGGGATGTTAAACCACACTAGGAGATGGGACCCTTGGTGTAATGACAGAGGCCACGAGGATGCGGTGAGACTTCTTAGGCCCTCGCCTTGAGCCTTCTCATTTGATTTCTGTCACCAGAAGAAATTCCAAGCCCAAACCCAACATCCTGGGAGTATCCAGGAATGAGGCAACTGTCCTAACTAGACATCCTCAGGGTTGACTGACCCAGCTTGCCTTAAAGGAAGTGGGTCCGTATTCACGCACCAACCACTTTCTTCACATTCTGCTCTTCGGTGGGGCCTTCGCTGCTCAGTGTCAGCACAGGGCCCAGGACAGGTCGGCTCAGCACTATTTTTTTTTTTTTTTTTTTTGGTTCTGCTCTGTTCAACATTTTATTAGTGTTTTGGTTATCATCTGTAGAGGTAGCAGAAGGCTGGAAGGGATATTTAGTGTGTTGTGATTAATATGCAAATATATCCTTAGAGGCTGAAAGTGATGGCACAGAACCAAGAAAATTAAGATTAATGAGAATAAAAATAAATGCCGGGCCTGGGTTTTAATAGCTCAATTAGCTTAGTTGGAAGAGCTCTGGCTGAAGAATGGTTTAAAGTAATTAGTCTAGGGTTTGTTTTTTTTTTCGTTTTTGAGACAGGATCTCTCAGGTAGCCTAGGCTGGCTCACATATATGCCATGTAGTTAAGGATAACCTTGAACTTCTGGTTCTCCCGCCTCTCCCTTCTGAGATCGGGATTACAGGTGTGTGGCCCCGACACCAAGTCTGGGACTCATTAATTCTGTGGTGATGTATAGCACACTCTATGCTGGAAGCATTGTTGTTCTAACAGTGTGTGGACTAAGAGTGGCTCCTCACCCACTGTGTGCTGAAAGGAAAAACAATGACTAGAAGTAAGTGGGCCGAGAATGTTCAAATAAACCTTGTACTATAGGAAAGCTTGACTGAGGACTTTAGTTTTTTGTGGCACTAAGTGTCATGCGCTGGGGTGACAAAAGAAGAGAACCCAGGCTGTCCTTCCTAGGCAAGCGACATGGTGTCCCCGACCCATCCCCCAAGCTCAGTGTGACTTGGGCCTGAAACGCCTGCCCTGGTGGGGCACTAGGAATTGTGAGCACCCACGAGTCTTCTTAGGCAAGCTTTCTGTGTGTCAGAGAAAGCACACTCACAGGCCAGGTGTGCGGGCACACATCTGTAAACCCCGCACTGTGGGAATTGGGAGGCTGCAAGACTCTGTCCCCAAAACAGCGGAAGCAGCCTAGAAGGAGAAGGAAGGCCTTAGTCTCAGTGCGCATCCTGCACAGACCCCCCTTAGCTGGGGGCAGCTGCACACCACAGTGCCTTTAAGGAAGAGAGAGTCTGGGAGGCGCTGTCTCGCATGCTGTAGTCTCAGGGGGCAGTAGGGACTCCACCAAGGTGAAGCAGAAGAAAGGACGTCTTATTGTTTAACAACATATACACATTTTTTTGTGGGGGGGATGTGTGTGCATATTTGAAGGCTTTTTTTGGGGGGGATAAATGAATATAATTGAATTTAACACTTAACATGATTACAACATTTAAAACCTCTCTCCTCTCTGTATAGCACAAGTCCCATTTGAGTGCACAGTAGCTAACGGAAGCTGTGTTTAGGGCAGACTGGTCCTTCTGACTAAAAGCCTTTAGGATAGCCAGCCATGGTGAAGTGTTCCTTGGGAGTTCTGGGTAGTTTGCCTTTGTAGCCCCTTTTTGAGATTATAATTATATCCCCCCCCACCCCAAACCCTCTCTTATACTCCCTCTTGTTCTCAAACGCAGGGCCTCTTTTTCCCATTAACAGCTATTGCATGCGTGTATCTGTATGTCCGATACAATATATATCCCTAAAGATAACCTGCTCAGTTTATATACTGTTACTTGTATTAATATTTTCCGGGCTGACCATCTGGTATTGGATAACAAACTGGTGTGCCAGTTGCTTTGTCTCGATGTCCCTGATTGGCAGGTAGCTAAGTCTTGTCCCGTTTGTCTTTCTGAGGGATGCACTATTTACTCGTATGTGTCAGTGTGATGGAGGGGCAGCCTTTGCTCAGGCAGCCTTCGTTGGTCCAACGCCATTCCGGTCCATGTGGTAATAGGGAGCACTGGGGGGGGGTATCTGGAAACATCTCAACAGCTGTCTTGTGGTGTGGGTCCCCACACATGTCCCTGGCTCTCACGAGCCCAGGGGCAAGAGTCTGGATGAGGATGGAGGGGTCAAGTCAGACATCTAGCTTGAGACATCTATAGAAGCGGCTCACATGGAGAATGTGGCTGCAGCTCAGTGTGGCCAGTGTCCTCTGGCTGCCTGCCCACTCTGGAATTCCTGGAAAGGCTCAAGACAGGAAAGTGGCCATCTGGATCCAGGTCCCAAGAGAACAGTCCTGCAGTGGTTGAGTCAGAGTTTTTGAGAAAAGCTGGAAATGCCGTTCTGTCAGGACTTTTCCTGGTTTCAGTGTCGAAGCAAAAACTGTTCAAGCCTTCCAGCGTCCCCTGGGCCGAGGTGCCCGCATGGCTGGTGATCCGCCACTTATGCTGGGTATCTGGGAAGAGTCACGGGGACCTTCAGGGATCTTGATCTGGCCTAATACAGACTGCTTTAAGGACAGGGGAAGGTGGCCTTCCGTGTGGCCACAGCCCTGAGACTGCTGGGATAAGGGGACAACTGATCAGGGCAGCACGGTCAGAATTGGGAGGAAGTGACCCTGGTGTGTTCAGCTCTTGACAATGTCCTGTAACACAGCTTCCTGTAGAACGCATGAAGCATTTCTCCATAAAATATCAATACAAAATGTTAGTGTTATTGTTATTGAATAATGATAGGAAGGTGATACCGTTGTGAGCTGTCTCTCCCTGTCTCTGTCTCTCTGAATGTCTCTGTCTTTATCTCTGTCTGTATCTTGTCTCTGTCTCTCTTTGTCTCTCTGTCTCTGTCTCTCTGTCTTTCTCTCTCTCACACACACATCTCCCTATCCCCATCTTTTTCTCCCTTCGATAGGTTCTCTGTTGTTCGGGCTGACCGGGTCCTCCTTATTCTCACAAATGCTAAGTTTGCCAATGTGTCCCATCATGTGTGGCTGCTACTGATGAGGAAGGACCCAAAGATGCTCAAGGACAGGCTGCGGTGCAATGGCAAGGACACGACAAACGATGATGTAAAGGTCAAGGAAAGGGCAGATTCCAATCCTGACTATTCCTCCCTGACTACATAATCTTCTAAAATTTCCTTTCCTTCTAATGCAAGTTTCATTTTACTTGAATTATACATATGCCCTGTTTAAAGAGATAATTACTTACCCAGCTTGTAATTTTATCAGTAATATCTCTGCTGATAAAGAGAGGAGATGCTGATTTGCACAGAGCCTGGCATAATGTCCATGCTTGATCCATGATAACCATCATATGTAGAATTCCGCAGACATCCCTCCACTGCTTCTCAGCAGTCAGCTGTCATTCTCTGTTGTCTGTGTCTCCTGGTCCAGTGATGACATCAACCTTCCCCTTTCAAACTACTCACTCTGTCAAACAGCTGGGCTTCTCTCTTTCTCCCATCTGCACGGCTATCTGAAAGTGTATGGCCTTACTCTGCTCAATAGACAGGGCCATATTTATCATCAGTCTCAATACGGGATTCCATTCACACCAAAAGACCAAGAGTGATTCCACACAGAAAGAATGCTCAGAAGGGCAGGGTATGAAATTCCAGTGTAGCACTTCTTGGCAAGGGTTAAGCTCAATGTTCCTGGTCTCACTCTGTCTGCTCTTCTATACTATTTGGATGAACAACTCTCAAAAGGCATTGTGGGGAGATGGAGACTCTCCTTTCCCTCCAGGGAGAGCTGCCAGCAGACTCACACATGCACACTGTTGCTGCTTCTCTGCACACCAGGAAGCTAAGTGCCCTGACAGCTACATCCTGTATCCTGTACTATGGGCCACCAGGGGGCCCGACTTCCTGAAGTTAGGATGGACCAAGACTTCTAAGAGTCGAGGATGTGAAAATTCTATCAAATTAGGAGATTTTTTTTTTAAAGGAACTAAAGCACTCTGGGAGGGATTTAAGGTATTCTTTGCCCTTAATGGGAAGCTTCCAGATAATTCTTAAGTTCATTTGCCAACTCTTAATCAAGGGTGGTCATACACTGTTTTTTCAGTCTGTGGGTAGTATGGTTTGAGTGTAACCTGAAGGTTCACATTTTAGAAATGCAGCCCCTAAAGCAACAGTGTTGGGGGATAGGATACGGTCAGTGGGAACAGCTATGCCCTAAAGAATGACTCCCGTCATTTTTACAGGCACGGGTTAGTTATGGGAGGTCTGGGTTAGTCATGGCACAAATAGGTTAGTTATAACAGGTATGGCTTAGTTATTGCACTGGGTTAGTCATGGCAGGTATGGATTAGTCATGGAAGGTATGGATTAGTCATGGCAGGTATGGGCTAGTCATTACAGGTGCATGTTCCTGGCAGGAGGATGAAGCTGGTGTCTGATGAGGTTTGAACATGCAGTGTTGTTCCATGGGCTCTTGGGCTCAAGCACCTGGATTGAAGCTGGCAATGTTGTTTGGGAAGGCTGTGACACCTTTAGGAGGAGGAAGACCCTCACTGGAGTACATGGGTTACTAGACTTTAGGTCTTATACCCTGGACCCACTCCCCTGACTGTGAACCTGGGATAAGACAAGCTCCTTCCTGCTCCTACCTCAGCATCTTTCCCACTGCAACTTAAGTTGATTCTGGTCAGGTATTTTCATTACAGAGATGTGAGCCATACCTGCACATACAGTGGGGGTTTATATTAACCAGGGTGCTCCCACTTGGGTGGGGTGTTCCACAGAGGGAGGTGCCTGTTCACAGTGTTGGAGAAATGTGGGCAACGCCATCAGGCAGCTGGTTCCTGACATGACATTCTCTAACTGTTCAGTACAACCAATACGCCTAAGAAGTCTTCCAGAGTCACGGGATACTAAACATCCCAACACGATGAGAGCCAGACACGTTCTAACCCTTGGTTCTCCAGAAGTGTGAGGATGCACTTTTCACACACACACACACACACACACACACACACACACACACACACACACGCATGCACACAGGAAACTGCATACGTGCCTGATGCAAGTCCCACTGAGTCTGTGATCTTGCTAAGTGACAAGTGTATGGAACATAGCCTTGAGAGATAATAAGGCTTGAGGCCTTAGTCTTCTTGTCTGCAGGATCCAGAACTAATGAGAGATGCACACGACACTCCTAAGGGAACTTACAAACACAAGACCGATGCTCTATCCACTCTGGGACAGCTGCCATCAGAATGCCTGGAGTGGAGACTACAATAGGATTTTATTTGTGTGCTCATTTATTTACTTATGTTTGTCTGTGTATGTGCACGTGTGTGCATATGTGTACATATGTATGTAAAGCTATTCGTGTATGTAGGCCAGAATGCAACCTCTGGGGTTCCTTTCCCATTTCCATTTTAAAGACTGGGACCTTGGCTGGCCCAGAAGTCACCAAGTAGGCTGGTCAGCTGGCCAGTGAGCCCCAGGGATTCTCTTGTCCCAGCAACCCTCCCCACCCCTCTACCCCCAGTTCTGGCAGTGCGCACTGCAGTGGTTGGCTTTTTAATTTGGGTTCTAGGGATTAAACTCAAATCTTTGCATTTCATTGACTGGTCCCAACTGCCCCCCTTCCCCAGCCCAATGACTAGAACCTACAAAGGGCACACCAGGTGATCCCAACTGGGTAGCCAGAAGTGGGAAGCCATGACTGAAAATGTCTCCAAGTTCCCTTTAATCCCCACAATTCCTCACAAGTATGTCTCAGAAACTTTAAACAGAACTGCAAACTATCTCCATCACCCCTGCCAACATAAACATAGTGTTCACATCTCTCTGCCTGAACTGACGTGTCCACGAGCGAGGGGCCAGTAAGACCCATTAAGATTGTATTAAATGACCACATTAACAAACAAAACGTAAACAGAAATGGGAAAAATAACAACTGCTGGTAAGAATGGGGAGAATTCCAAGGGTTCCTGATGCCAAGATATAGCTTATCAATCTCTAAAGAGTTAAACAAAGACTTGTTCCACAATCGAGCAACTCTATGTCTATAGAACACCTCTGATGGTTAATCTTCATTGTCAACTTATTGGATTTGTAAATTACCGAGGAGATACATTTCTCTCTGTGTGTGCTCCCAGAGAGGTTTAACTGAGGAAAGACAACCCATACCGAATTCGGGTGGCGTTATTCCATGGTCTAGAGTCTCAATATGAATGAGAAGGAAAAGAAAGAGGAAGTGAGCTAACGAGCAGCATTCATCTGGCTTCCTGAGTGTGAACCACGTGACCAGCGGCCTCACGCTCATACCACCATGGCCAGCACTTCTCTGTCTTCCTTTCCACAGTGGACTTTGCTTTCGTCAGGTATTTTGGTCCCAGCGACAGGACAAGTAACTAGTATAGTACCTGAAAGCCATTCAAAAAAAATCAACTCAGATGCTAGAACCCAATGTTCACAGCAGCGTTATTTATAATAGCCAGAATCAGTGTGCCAACCCAAACGTCCATCCACAGGGAGTGAAGAAGAGTGGGGTATGCTCCTTCATCATACTGCCATCCAGCCCCCGTTCCTGACAGAGGACTGAAATTCTGATACACACTCTAGTGCAGATGAGTGCCAAGCTTTTATGTCAAGGGAAAGGAGCCGTACCCAAAAGAACATTATCTGGTTTGACTTAACGTGAAACACCAAATAAAGGTAACGTTCAGTCGGGGCTGGGGAGAAGAGTCAATGAATACTCAGGAGACAGGGTCGCGGTCTGGAGTGCTGGTAGGTCGGCTGCCAACACGGCAATATTTAATGCCCCCAGGCCGAACGTTTGGAATAGTTTAAAGACTACATTTTATATCAGGCATTCTTCAATCACTAAACTGGACATGCCATGGTTGCGATACATTGTGAACAAATGGTATTGTTTTTGAATGACACCACACCTTGCGCCCTACTTCAGTTCTGTGCTGCCACACAGCTTCCCGGAATACCTATGATTTATATCTCATGGATAGGATAAGCTTTAAGGGCATTTTAATCTCCTAAAAACTACTGGCGAGATGGCTCAATGGGTATAAGTATTTGCTGTACAAGTACGGCAGCTCAAGTTCCATCCTGGAAATCCATGTGGAAGTGCAAGGGGAGATCTGCCTTGTGACCTCTAACCTTTGTATGCCTTCAGTGACACGCGTCCCCATATTCCATGTACATGTGCGCACGCATACACACACACACACACACACACACACACACACACACACACACACACACACATGCATTTGCCCGCAGAAGGTCCTGTCTGCTACATCCTTCAGTAACAACTCCTGAGATCTCGGCAGAGCTATTTCTACCCTGGCCATCCTTGGTTCTGGGTATTCACTACAGTGTAAACCCCACCTCGTGCACCAACCGGATGTTGCGACTCCTGTCTTTGTGGGCACCCTGTTTTACCTTTTCTAGTGGATGGATGGATTTGTGGATTCTAAATGTGGTGCAGTTCTGGATGGCAACCTGGAGGACACAAAAGGCTGCACCTCTAAAGAATCTGCCTTGGAAATTCACTATCTACCAGGGACCCACTGGTGAAATGACGACCCTGAGACGGCCCAGATCAGGCAGTGCCGTAGACTGTCCGAGGCGCTGTTGCTTGGGTCCATTCAGGCGGGCCCGACACCAACACCCTCTTAGCACCAATCTTAGGCAAACGCTTCGGAAGCCTTTGGATTTATGGGAAGGAACAAGCTGTTACAAAGATAACAGTTTTATTGAAACCAGCCTAAATCAAGTGGAGAAAGAAAGTGAAAGAAAGAAAGATGTCTAGCTGTAAAAATCGGCCAAGGTAAGAATTCTCTCTGAACTAAACGTTTGTTTTAGAATCGCGGGTGGGGGGCAGGGGCGGGGAGCGTGTGACTCACTTCTGTGAATGGATGGCTGCGTTCTGACCCTCGGAAGATGAATGGTTCATTTTGAAAAGCTCAGCAAGTGCAAAACCTACTTTCTACCTCCGTTCATTTCAGAGTGAGGCTGCCGAGTGGAGCCTTCGTCGCCCCGGTCGTTCCCAATCACCGGCAAAACCGACAATGGGCTGACCCGCTACCTGCAGCTGTTTTCAATCAGAAAGCAGAGCAATTACGGCAGCCTCTCCCGGGGCTCACATGCAGGACCACATGAAGCCAAGGGAACATTAAGGATGTTTGAACCAGCTCCCAGAAAATCTACAGTGTTCGCCTGCCAACCGCTCGTCTTCACCCTGGCTAGGCTTCATTAGCTCCATTCGGTATTCATTCAACAATCAAAAAATCTCCATTCTTCCTGGATGAATGGCGATGTCCTCTGATCTTGGTACACTGTCACAGTGACTGCACTACACGGGAGATGTCAGAGTATTTATATATTCTTCAGCTTATTTTTTAATACTGGGTCTCATGGAAGAAGGAGATGTTCCACTCTGAAATCCTTAGCTGTGCTGACTGTCAGATGGTGAGCCTAGCCTATCAGAGACTCGAGGGAGAAATGCCTTGCTGAATCCCTGTATTCAAGACTCACTCTGGAAACCATAGTGGCTTGAAATACATAGCTGGCTTTGTGTTACATAAGACCTGGGCTAGCTTCCTCACTGCAGGGCTTTGGCAATTGGTGCTTTTAGGAGAATCACTCAGTTCTGTAAGCTTTACTTTCCTCTTGAAGGAAATAGGGATGGAGAGGTGGATCGAGGCTTAAGAGCAGTCGCTGCTCTTGCTGGGGACCCAGGTTGGTTTTTAGAATCCACATTGGGCAGTTTACCAGCCTGTAATTTCATTAAGAGGCTCTGTTGCCCTCTTCTGGCGTCTGGGGGCACCTGCATGCATAGTGTGTGCACACACAGACAAGCAGGCAAGCACAATACACATTTAAAAACAATAGGAAGAAAGAAAATGGAGCTGGGCCCAGGAGATTGCTTAGTCAGCAAAGTCCTTGCCTCATAAGTTCTTGAGTCTCATCTGCCAGAATTTGTATTAAAATCCTGGTGGGGCGTCACATGCCTGTAATCCTAGCACTAGGTGGTAGGGCAGGGGGAGGTGGGTCCTTGGGGTTCACTGGCCAGAAGACCTAATCTACTTGGTGATTTTCAGGGCCATAAGATAACTCTGCCTAAAACAAGGCAGATGGCAGGTGAGAAACATCATCCCATGCACACACACACTAAGCATGCTCGAGAGAGACATACACCGGGAGAATGAACATGGAGATGATCATAAGCCCAAGCTGTTAGGAGAATTATGTGGGATGATGTGATACCCAGGACACAAACGGGGCCGTGTCACTTCAGGTAACATTCTGCTTTCAATTATCAAACATCCTGTTGCCACTTTGGAGGGAAGACACTAAGAGTCGAGATTGTGTGAGTTGTTAACCCTGGCTGTCTTGATGCCCCTGGTGAAAGTTAGTTTCTGGTGCCTCAGTTTTCTCATCTCTAAAGTGGGAACAATACCAGGGCTAACCCATGTGCAATACAAGTGCTAGCTTGCTGTAAGTTCACACTGGAGAAGAAAGAGTGGCCAGGGTTGGAGTGTGCTAAGCTCTAGGAATATCAGTGGCTGCTGTTACCTTCTGGGAAGGGCTTTCCTCTTTCTGGCTTTCACTTGATTTCTATTTTCATCTGTGTTAAAATGTCCACATTGTCTGCCTGAGCTTTTCCCAAGGTAACAAAGGACATCATAAGTACCAGTCTACTCTAGGAGATGCTCGGTGGAACATCCTCTAATTAGAAGGTTCCTGCCTCCCTTCCCTTAACGAGACACCTCAAATCTCAGTTCAGAAGTTTACCAGCTCTTCAAAAACCATCTTCTACAAAATATTCCATGTGCATATGTGTATACCCATTGTACTGGCTAGTTTTTGTGTCAACTTGACACAGCTGGGTTATCACAGAGAAAGGAGCTTCAGTTGAGAAAATGCCTCCATGAGATCTAGCTGTGGGGTATTTTCTCAATTAGTGATCAAGGGGGAAAGGCCCCTTGTAGGTGGGACCATCTCTGGGCTGGCAGTCTTGGGTTCTATAAGAGAGCAGGCTGAGCAAGTCAGAGGAAGCAAGCCAGTAAAGAACATCCCTCCATGGCTTCTGCATCAGCTCCTACCTTCTGACCTGCTTGAGTTCCAGTCCTGACTTCTTTGGTGATGAACAGCAGTGTGTAGTGTAAGCCAAATAAACCCTTTCCTCCCCAACTGCTTCTTGGTCATGATGTTTGTGCAGGAATAGAAACCCCAACTAGGACACTCATATATATACTCACATACAGATATATACTCACACATACATACATATACTCACAGATAATGTATGCATGCATATACTCACAGATACATACATATACATATACTCACATGCCTATACTCACAGATAACACACACATGTCTATACTCACAGATATACACACATACATATACTCAGACACACATACATATACTCACAGATTATATACACATGCATATACTCACACACACATACATATACTCACAGATTATATACACATGCATATACTCCCACATACATACACATACATATACTCACAGATATACACACATGCCTACATTCACAGATACACACACATACATACACTCACAGATACACACACATGCCTATACTCACAGATACACACACGCATACATATACTGTGCACTTCAAACTGGAATAAAACTCTGCATAACAAATGGTCAGTTGCATTTGTATTCAGACACAAAATTCAAACATCTGATATTTTAAATCTGTTTTTGTCTGTAGTGTTACTTATTCCTGGGATATAAACAGAAGCTTTTGGACTTACTTGAACGGTCTTGACAAAATTACTCATTACAAATTAAATTTGCCCCTTTCCTCTTTTGCACTGTGGCAAGCCCACCATCTGGCTGAGATTTCCACAGCATTAGACAAGCACAGAGTCTGGCCAGGTATCGACTGTGTTGGAGGATTTAAGAGCAAAGGAGAGATCACAAAGGGCAATGGTGGTGTGATTTAACAACTGCAATTTGAGCAGGTAATAAGGTGTTCAACAAGTAAAAGTGTAAAAAGGGACAGCTTCTGTTCACAAGGCTCATTTATTAGCACTGTGACCTTGGAAAACATGTATATGGGTCCAGCTAGTGTTATAATAATGATGTACCTGAGGCAGGCTGCTTTTGAAGGAAAGAGGTTCACTCAGCTCATAGTTTTGGAGGCTGGAAGTCTAAGATGGTTTGGACTCTGGCAAAGTCTGAACCACAAAATATCTCACAACAGTAGGGACAGAAGTGGAAGGAAAAGGAAGTTTGACAGTGATTCAGGGCTGGTCAGGTCAGGTTTCTGTGACAACTCTTCCCAGGAAACCAGCCCTCCCGTCTCTGAGTCAGGGCCCCAGTGAAGGAGGACGTCTCCTAGCCCCTGCCTCTTTAAGTGCCATGCCATCTCCTGACACCATTACCATGAGAAGCAAGTCTGCAGCCTATGAACCCCTGGGAGCACAGTGTGGGAGCACTGACAGCCGATCAGCTTCCTTGTCTGTACATGAACAAGACAGAGAACATTTTTGAGAATGCTAGGTCATGAAAATGAAGCAATTTATTACTGTCTGTCTGTCTGTCTATCTATCTATCTATCCATCCATCTATCTTATTTATCTATCATCTCTATCATCTATTGAGAATATAATACCACCATAAAAATTCAAATACATCGTCTTTCCTGAACTTCAGCCTCATAGCTCAATCACGGGTCAGGAGTTTTCCCCTTGGATGCACCAATCTCCCCTTATCATTCCTCTCAGACTGACTTCCACTTGAGAATTATATGTTAACGGTTATGTGCTATTTTTACAGGGGTGTGGCCCTGAGTACTGTGTTTGACATGACTGTATCACTTAGATCCCATGGGAGAGGGACGACTGCTGAGTCGCAGCATGCTTGACTCTTACCTCAGTCTTCTCACCTTGGAATGGGTCAATAGCACTAACCACTTGGTGTAGTGTGCATTCAGTAAGTACTAGCTCAAAGATACCATGTGGGGGGGGGGGAGGAATGGCCATAAAAGCAGGGGATAGAAGGGATAGACTGGGGAGGGAAGAGGTTAAAGTAGTGAGTTCTCTCATGAGGAATCTAGAGTGTATTAGTGGGCAGAGGGACCCCAGGGAGAGGGTGTGGGGAGCAGGATGGAGTCATGGGGGCATAGGAGCTACAGCAATGACCTGGTCTTTCTACGATCTGGCAGCAAGTATTCCATTCTGGTTTTGCTAGCATTCTTTTGTTAAAAAAAAAATAATTTGCCCTGATTGATTTAAACAAAATAAGTTCTGCCTCATTCTTGAGTGTGTGGGATCGATAGGTTTATTTATTTTTTTCTTTCTCATGATTGTTTCCAACAGTGAGAAGGAAAAGGGGCATTGGGCATTTCCTGTTTTCCTTCTCTTCCACCACGATAGCTGCTAATTCCAGGACTGAGGCTGTATGCAGTTTAAGAAAGGAGCCGGGGGCTAGCTTCAGTCAGTCACATGTATGTGAGTGTTCTCGGTTTCTCAAGGAATCCTCATTGGACTGGAAAGGGAGAAGGCCTATATGCTCACAGAGAATGATTTTGCTTTCTTTCTCCCTCCCTCCCTCTCTCCCTCCTCCCTTCCTCCTTTTCTCAGCCCATGCCTTCTTCTCTTGCTCCTTCATTTCCTCTCCCCCTCCCTCCTTCCCTCTTCCCTCTTTCACCCGACCCCCACCCTCTTTTGAGACACGGCCTTACTCTGAAGCCCAGGCTTGACTTGAATTTGTGACAGTCTTCCTGCTTCATCCTCCCGTGAGCTGGTATTACAGTCATGCACCACTATGCCCAGCTATTAGAAGATAACTTCTTAGAACAGCTTAATTTGAGTTTCACCATGATATAGACAAGAGAGTCCCATCAGATATGTGTGAAAATAGCAAATATACAAGTGCATTTTATCGACACACACATCTTTTTAATCTTGTTTGATAGTCTCATCCCCCCCGCCCCCAAATTAGGATTTCTCTCTCTTTGACAGTTTTGTACAATCTATATTATCTCCATTTGCCTTATGGGATGGTAGGTACGAAGATGAAAAGCAGCCATAAGGCAGAGACTACATCTATCAGTAACAACTGCCCATGTGGAGGGTAACAGGGGTTATGTGAGTCCATTACACATATATGCAACCAACCACAGAGAGCTCTGTGGAAGTAGGCAGAAAGCTCCTGCCTGGAGATCCGGAAGGGACCAGGAGCTTAGGCAGGCCAGGAAGACCCAGGTGACAAGGTGACAATACACACATTTTGTGTCTTCTTTCAAGGACAGTGTGGAAGATGACTATTAAATGCATGGATTTGCAGCTCCCTCTTGCTAAATGCCACACCATACCACCTCACGGGGACATGGTTTGAGCCAATCCATCCCAGGCCAGGTGGACCCTATAAAGAATGACTCTGAGATGCTTAGAGGCTTGGTGACAACATGACTGTCAGATGACAGGGGCAAAAGGGACTCAGGCAGACCTAGGGTGGGTTTGTAAGAGAAGGCTCCCATGAAAGGGATTATCTCAAGATGGAAAGCAATCAAATGCCACGTAGAAACATGATGAGGACGTTGATAGGAGGAGGGCCCAGCAGCGGAGGACACTGTTGATTGGTTGATTGGTTGGTAAGTAGCTTTAAATGTCTGTGAAATACTTATTGGAAGATACAGGTTGGGCATCCCTGATCCAAAGAGTTTGGGACCATAAGCAAGTTTTCCAGATTTGGAGATGTTTGCATCCAGAGGATGCAACCTTGAGGATGAAAGGCAAGTCTGAATAGGCCAAATGCGTAGCTGGAAGGCCATTTGAGATGGTATTTTTTTTTTTTTTTTTTTTTTTTTTTTAGTGCACTTGGATTTTGCCCAAGACTCAGCCCAGGAAGTCAGGTGTGAGCTTTCTGCCTCTGCCCATCAGGTCAGCACTCAGTGAGTTTGTAACAGTTCAGACTCGGAATTCAGCACATTAGGGATGCTCAGCTTCCAGAGACTCCTGTCCAAGCTGAACTCGAACTTAACAAAGGGTTTGACGGGTACTCGGGAAGCCCCAGGTTTCATTCCAACGCTGTAAAGTGGGCATCCGGTACTACACAGCTGTTATCCCAGCACTAGGGAGTGGGAGGCAGGGAGATCAGAAGTTCAAAGTCACTCTCAGCTACTCTCAGGGAATTTGAGGTTAACCAGGGAAAGAGATTCAGTCTTTAAAAAAAAAAATCACCATGGAAACACATTGCTGGGATGTCTCTATCTATGAATATGTTTTCAAGATTTAAGGGAGGAAGGTAGACCCATCCTGAATGTGGGTGGTACAACATAGGGTCCTCAGACTAAATACAAGAGAGGAAGCAACGGGGATGCCAATACTCACCCCTCTTTGCTGTGAACATGGTCTCACTGGGCTCCTGTCGCTTCCCAGCCATGACAAATACATCTCTCAAAACCGAGCCAACCTCGACTCTGCCTCCTTTAAATTACTTTTGTCTGGTGTTTTTTTTCATACCAACAAGAAGAGTGATTGGTACACGAGGTGGATGGGAGACTTGCTTTAATTATAAAGATCTCTACTGTGTATAGGGAACAGATCCACTCCAGGGCGTCTGGATGATGCCTGCTCTTTTCCTTGGACTGACCCAGGCTTGCTTCAGTTTGCTGAGGGGAGAGTCCAGCTATGGTGGCTGCTTTTCCACGACCTTGCATACTGCACCTATACTCTGGGGTGCTAAGTAATGGGAATTCAATCGTATGGGAATGTCAGTGATGGTTTGCTGTCTGTGCTAAGAACACCTATTCCTAGTGACAGGTGACTCATCTGTCACTTTTCTACCATGCTCTTCTAAGTTAAGACACAACAAAAGAGCAGCGCCTCCCTGAAACACGGTCTTGGTAGGGGAGGGCAAGCTTCATATATGGAAAGGGATGATTTTTCTCTTCCTTTTGCATCTTCTTTCCACAAACTACCGAATATTTATCCTATCCCTTTGACTGCCCACTTGAACTGCCCTCTCTTGCCTCTTCATATAATCACACAAACCTGTCTTGTAAAACATCAGAGGAAAGGTCAAATCTGGCTGTCCCATTGACAAGGTCTAATCCTAGGTATGTGTGTGTGTGGTGTATGTATGTGTGTGTGTGGTGCGTGCTGTGTGTGGGGGTGCAAGAGCACATGTATTCAGGTATATCGGAGAACAATCTCAGCTCTTCCCTCCTCAGACACCATCTACCTTGCTCTATTTTGTTCTGATACAGGATCTCTCAATGTCTTTGGAACTTACCAAATAAGCCTGACTAGCTGGCTAGTGAGTTCCAAGGATCTGCCTGTACCCACCTCTACAGTGCTAAGATTATAAGTGTTTTTTGGGGGGTTGGGAGGGGGTTGCTCAAGACAGGATTTCTCTGTGGAGCCCTGGCTGTCCTGGAACTTACTCCATAGACTACTAGACTGGCCTTGAACTCAGAGATCTGCCTGCCTCTGCCTCCCAAGTGCTGGGATAAAAGGCATGTGCCACTACACCCAGCTAGCATTTTGTTTGTGTTTTTTAAAACTGTCATATATTAGTTAGTTTTTCTGCAGTAATAAAATTGGGGAAAAAAAAGCAACATAAGGGAGAAAGGATTTGTTTTGGCTAATGGTTCAAGGCTATGATCAATCTATCACAGTAAGGAAATCCTAGGACCTGGAGTTTGAGGGAACTGGTCCTGTGGCATCCAGTCAGGAAGCAGAGAACCCAGACTGCTTGTGCTCGGCTTTTTATATCGTCTAGAACCCAAGCGTGGGGAATGATGCCACCCATTTTTAGAGTTGGTCTTCCCACCTGAATTAACATTAAATGTCTCACAAGCATCCACAGATCCTCATCTCCTAGGTGGTTCTAGATCCTTTAAAGTTTAATCAACGCAAACCATCATGTAGGTTCTGACAGAACTCAGATAGCCATGTTTGCAAGACAGGCACTTTACCAACTTCTAGGCCCTTCATTTCTCCCCGGCAACCAATCACCCGATTCTCTCCCAAAGGCTCATCAACAGACATAATACACATAAATACACAACATAGGCACATCACCTGGGATGTTCTTTTTACTGACTCCGGTGTGTAATTGAGTCAATGAAATACTTGGAAAGCCTGTCTCTGAGGTCACATGGTACATACAGTTCCACAAGTGATTTCTTTCTTCTCTTGAAATCACTTGTAGAGCTTTTCTCAGTTCTATTTCCTGCCCACACCGTGCAAAACACGAGCATGTTTCAGACAGAAGCCTCGGTGGCGAAATGCCAGCACCGGCCATGGGTGACTGCCTCTTCCCAGGTCACTCCGTGAGTTAGAAGGCTCAAAGGGAACATTTTCCTGACCTCACTTGGCTCGAATTGGGGAAGAGAGTCCATTGCTTTCTCACACTGAGTTTCAAAGCGCAGGAGAAACGAATAGGGCTGGGCTTAATTCTGGGCATAAGCTCATTGCTGTTGGTTGTGTCCCTGGAATAGCAATGTATTCTACCCATTCATGAATAAAAATTTCAGAACCTACAGTTAAGGTCCAAATAATTGCTAGATTATCAGTATTTCCCCTGTAGTGTTAAAAAAAAATTTCCTTGAGGAAAAGTAGATTAAATGGCAGTCTCTCTGTTCCTCGTGTGAGCTGCCAAGAAAAGTGTGAATGACTCTGGGGATCCAAGGATTCCCAAAGGAGATGAGACACCACCAGGACAATGGCCCGGCGTTCTTCGAGGACACATCTCATTCTGGAGACTTCTTTGGATTATTTAACATTTTATTTTATTTTATTATTTTGTCTGTATGATTATTTTTGCCTGAGTGTACCTATGTATGACACCTTTGTACTTGCCTGAGGTCAGATGCTCTGGAATTGGAGCCATTTTGTGGGTTCTGGGAACTGAAACTTGCCCTCTGCAAGGGCAGCAAGTGTTCTTAAACCACTGAGCTCCAATATCTGGTGTTTTAAACCCCAGAATTCTAACTGCTTGTGAACTTCCTTTGGGTTAGGGTTTTCTCCCAGTGGTGACTCAAGACAGGAAGTTAATCTTTAAATTAGGCATCTGTCACACATATTTGGCGACAGAAGTCTTGAGCAGACCACATTTTGACTGTAATTTAAAAATATAAAATGAAAAGAACTCTCAGAGGTGTCAACAAAAATAAGGATCGTGGAATTGTATATGTGTATATATGTATATGTGTATATGTATGTATGCATACACATTTCACAGAAAGATGACAGGATTTGAATGACAGTAGGAAAGAGTATAAAGTAGAAATTGGCATGAGAACCCCATTCTTTCTATTTTTCACCAGCCATTTTTGGGCCTTTCCTCTCCAGTCTGATTGTCCTCAAACTCAATATGTATCTGAAGCTGGTCTTCAATTCCTGATTCTTCTGCCTGCACCTCCAAAGTGCTCAGATTATAGGTAAGTGCCATCATTTAAAGGTTTATTGTTTATTATTTTATGGTATGCATGTGTATGCGCAAGGATATGTATGTGCATCTTGTCAGTATAGGTCCACACAGAGGTCAAAAGAAGGCATCTCATCCCATGGAACTGGAGTTACATGTAGTTGTGAGCTATCACTTGGGTGCCAGGAATCCAACCCAGGTCCTCTGCAGGAGTAGCTGGTGTTGGCAACTGTCCCAGCATTCTGAAATACTCATTTCAAGCCAATATGAAGAAACCTAAATCTCTGTGGGATTTATGCAAATCCTACAGTTTCAGCATTATTTATAGTCATTCCATTTATAAAACCAAGCATCCTATAGATAAGACTGAAGTCCAGAGTGATGGTGTTTACTGAGAAGGGCCTGCAGCTTGGAAGTGTTTTCAGTAAATGCACCATCAGACCCAGACTTACTCTTTCTCACCACCACCCCCACCCCGGTTTCACTCTATGCTCTGTGCAGAGGAAGGCTCCAGGCAAATCAGCTTCTGGGGAGCTGAGACTCAGGCAGTGACAGCGAATGGGGACGAGAGGTACAGAGAACTAGCCAGGCCAAGGGAATGGAATAAGTAAGCCGGGGTGGCCCAAGGCATTGGAGCATCCCTGTAGGAATGACAAGGATCCATCTATACTAGATAAAGAAAATGGAAAGGATGTGATTATGGAGGAAGCGATGCCGATGGTGTTTAGGACATCAAGGGTCTGGGAAGGTAGCTCAGTTGGTCAAGTGCTTGCTACACAAGCATGAGGACCAAGCTCAGATCTCAAGAATCTGCATGAAAACCAACCAACTGACCAACCAACCAACCAACCAACCAACCGAACAACCAACCATCCAAAACTGATGAGGAACAACGAACCAATCAGGAATGGCAGTTCTCCCTTGTAATCCCAGCACGAGTAAGAGAATCCGTGGGTCTCTGGTCCACCAATCTAGCTTAGTCAGCCACAAGGTGGACATTTCCTGAAAAATAAGACTCAGGGTCGTCCTCCAGCCTCCACATGCATATGAACACACAGATAAAGATTGTAGAGATACTGTTTTTGGTAATTTAAAACATACATATATTTATTTACTTATATATGTATGGGTGTATATATATTTATGTGTGTGTGTGTGTGTGTGTGTACGTAAGTAGGTATATATGGATGTATAGATGCATGGATGCATACATGTCATGGGTACATATGGAGATCAGAGGATAACTTTTGCCAGTTAGTGTTTCGTTTCTACCCAGCCATGTCTTAGGAATTGAATGCAGTTGTTGTGCATGGCTTAGCCACCTTTCAAGCTGAAATTGTTCAGTTTTATGAAGCTTTCAATAAAACTAATGTCAGCACTTCTTTCTGGGAGATGAAGAAGAGATGAAAGGCTCATTACACAGAAAGCAGTCCTGGGCCCAGGAGGGAAACTGAGGCTAGGAGACATCTAAGGAAGGCAGCAAAAAAGCAGTACACATCCCTCGCATGACTTTGGTTAGGACAGGAAAAGTGATTAAAACACTGTCAGCTATATTACACGAAGCTGAGAAACCGAGGAAAACACTAACTAAGATGGAACCTTACTAGATCGGCAGTTCCCAATCTTCCCTGCATGGCTTCTGTGAGATTCCAGACCAGCATGGTCACTGCTGATCACTGGATGGAGCTGTCTGGCCAGGATGGCATAGGAGGACAGGTCCATAAGTCCTGCTTGGAAAGAGGGGGTCTTATGGCATCTTAGATGTCTCTTCCATTCTCTGGGCTCAATGTGTACATGTGTATCATTGATGTCTAATCTCACATTTGCATATGTCAACAGGAAATAATGTACTCTTGTGGCACATTCAGCATGTGAAAATGCCCTGCCTGACATGTCACTGCTGAGCCTCCTGCATCCTCACACACATGCTGGAGCAGACATACAGGCTTTATGCAAGTTCCTCAAGAGCCAGGGAACAGGACTGTGCCTCAATCTAAGTCAATTAAACTCCTCTTCAATTGGTTGTTAAACCTACAGTTCATTTGAGAAAAGTACTTTAGCCAATATCATCTTCTCTGATGGTAACACACTTGGTGAGAAAACAAAGTCCCAGAAGGTCATGCAGATTGTTAATAGTATCGTTGCCCCTCGTTCGAATCCTTAGATGTAACCAATCACCAAAATATCTTGGTGTGGGCCCATATCCATGTTCATAAATGTATGTGCACATGCAGGTCCAAACATACATGAATGCACACGTACACTGATGCCAGAGGAAAATCTTAGGTATTGTTCCTCCAGTACCATCTGCTTTTTAGTTTGTTCCTAGACAAGATCTCTCACTGGCTAGGTAGGCTAGGCTGGATGTCTTGGAGTGCCTGCTTTCGAAATGTTGGGATTACAAATATATGCCATTGTGTTAAACTTTTTTTTTATATAAAAATTGTGGGCACTAGAGATTAAACTCAAGTTCTCATATTCAAATTACAAGTACTTTTCTGAGCTGCCTTCTTGGATCCCAGAATGTTTTCTATTAAAAATGCGCATATATGAACATGCATAGGATTGCCTGTCACTGTTCCCTAAACAATGCAAGTGAAAAGTGCTAACATGGCCTTTACTATGTACAGGTATTGTAAGTCATATACAGGTACTAGAAGAAACATGAGAAGGGCATTAATAGGTTAGGTTGCATGAAAAAAAAATACAATGTTTTATACATTGTTATAACCTGGTATGGGACAGGGAGACAATCTCCTGCAGATACTAATGGATAAAGGCAATATGATTCAGGAGTTTCACATATGAAGAGATCCAGTAGACATATACACACGCACATGTATGCATATGCACATCAACACACATATACATGTATGCATACACAATCACTTTCAGCCCTATCTGTCTCCATTTTCCCGCACACAAACCCAGGGTCCTCCTGTAAGTGCACACACTATATTCTAAGAATGAATTCCAGACAATTCGAAGGCATGAAGTGTTTGAAAGGCAAGCAGCCTCTGTGTGAGCTGAGTGGTTTTCTATAGGCATTCCTACTGAGAGGCATTTGACTATCATAAACCCAGTAGGAACAGAGTGGCGTGGGGTTGTGGGGGAGGGACAGGACTTCATGTTTCATTCACATTCTGTTTCGAAACAGGACCAGAAAGGATGCTGGACCATTTGGCATTCGTTATTTTGGTTCCTGCACATGGCTAATTATTGCTACAGCATTTGTGATCTTTCTTAAAACAAACATGCTTTGTGCATACACACCCACTTCTTAAAACCTATGCCTTTTATCCTCCCTTCCGAGAGCCCCTGGGAAGTAGTTGATGGATTGCCTTAAGGGCAAGCACTCTGGAACTAAATGGAGATTATATGCTCAACATGTAACTTGCCCCTAAAGCTTGTCTAAACAAATCAGAGGAAAGAATGGTACAGCGGTTGCAGTATAAATAAACTGTCTCTTAATTTCACTTGCATGTGTTTAAAAATATTTGGTAATAAATCTTAGGCCCATAACTGTGTACTGTCATCTCTCTTCCTAGAGATCTTCCACGTTCCCACAGTTCCTTACTGTCCGACCCACAGTTCCGCTAACTTGTTTGCGTGCACTTCAGGAGTCACCACACTTGATAGCTTTTGGTGACAGCATTCACGAGTGAGGGCAACCTTGAGTGACGGCTGCTCACAGTCCTTCAAGGTCTGTGTTCCTGGAGTCTCAGGCATCATTAGTGACAAATGTCTTAGCATCTTGAGGCTGTGCTATGAAGCATAGCCATAAGATGACACAACGGCATAAAGATTTGGCACATGGCTGGCTCCCCACCCAATGATCTAGGACACCCCATGGGGCCTCTCACTGGAACTGCCTGGTCTGGTTTATAAATGGACGTAAGTTTTCCTAGTTGCCTAGCCAAGACTAAACCGTGGTGTCTTAGCACACCAGAGGCTCTACATCACTGCCAAAGCTCAACGCATAGCAAAAATCTGCAGCGGTAAGACCATACCTACCTCCCCTTCGTAAGACCCAGTCTGTGATGGAGGGGAAATGGGTGTTGGTCTCTTCTCCCCAGGAAGATGGTTTTAAGTGCTCAGCATCATGGAATTAGTTACAAACACCGAGAGCCTCCTGCCCCTAAAGCAAACAGCTCATTCCAAATTTGGGACAGAAGTGAAGGAGCTATGCTATCCGCTTTAGGGCAGGAGGTTACTGGGAAGTGACCCGAAGATGGAAGGGCAGCAGATGGACACCAGAGTCTTTACACACACATTCCCTTCTCTTCCCTGCATTCCTTTCACCCCTGTGACCGCTGCCACCACCACCACCAGCATCAATGCGTTCTCTGTCCTATTATTACCAGCTCCCTCCACAGTAAAACATAGGAGACACATTACCATGGCTCTGGATGCTGGAGGCACCATGGAGATGCTGCTGCCAGCTCTGTAGATAAATGGAAGGTCGTGTAAGGCCAAGAGACACTTTTGAAGCCGTTCGGGCAAAGCTAAATCTGCAGATCATTTTTTCTGTCAGAGCATAATGCGAAAACCTTCCTCTTCCTTGTACTACAGCAGGCTCTCCCTTCATATAGATTTAAGGTTCAGCTTACATCCAGGCTTAAATGACAATACTTCACGTGATATACTCGAGTGATTCAATCTGCCATCCACTCTTTCCTAAACCGTTGCTGGCTGTCCCCTCATGCCTTACAGGCCGACAGGAGGAAACACAGCTAGCGACTGTCTAAGAAACGTGTACAGCCCAGCATTTTACATGCGCACCTCATTTGTGTGAGCTAGCTTTCTGCAGCTGCAACAGAGATATCCAAGATCATCCATCAACACTGAGAAAAGGTTTATAATTGGCTTACACTTCTTCCAGACGTTCAACAGCATCTGTCATCCCAGTAAGTATTCTGGCTGGCTGCTGCCATGATGTTACCGGATTAAACCAGATGACCCATAGACACAAATATGGGGCTAAACTCTTCCTCTTGGTGCTTATTGCCTCCCATTACGTTCCATTCTTTCTGCCTACTTCTCCTACCTCCTTGTCCATTCTGTTTCACTCCTAGAAGAGATTCCTCGGGGCAAAGGATGCTAATGAGATGCTGGCTGGCTGCTTACAGTTTATAAAACCACATGCACAAAGACTCAGAAGGCAGAATCTGTTAATGCTGTATGCTGGACAATAGCTAGGCCCCCCTTTACTCCAGCCACAAGGTCTACAAAAAAAAATTCCATGATGTTCTACGGTATCTTAGAATAACTACTTGGTGTCTAGCGTTTGCTCACTGGGGCATTCTGCTGCCTGCTCTGTGGAAGGATGCCATACGAAAGGAGAGATCGATTCAAGGTTGTGCTAAGAGTAAATAAAGTGTGAGGTGGGAGTGGGGCCACAGTCTAAATAAATGGAGCTGATGCTCTTTAACACGGATTGATCTCTTTGACCTGATCTAACCACGTCGATGAGCTCACTCTGGGAGTTCCGAAGCAGACCATTACAGAGGCAGCCTGGCTTTCCACCTTCGCCATTTACGACCAGCAGGTTTCTAATGCATCCTCCAAATTTACCCTGTTTCCTTCCCCTCAAACAGTCTGTCCACTCTAGACATGTGCACTGTGAAATGGCTTGGATATGGGAGGTGGGGCTCAGGAGTTTATGAGCGCTGTATCACACCTGGGTATAGAGAGTGGTAAGTTTTTATCAGTAGGCTTGCTGGGATGGTCACCTGACCCAGAGAGCAATCTTTGTTAAGTGCCTTAGAATGCAAACCATCCTGACCTGAGATTGTAGTCTGAGCAGGAAGCGCCTTGGGGCAACTTCACTCAGCAGCTTTGAAAGCAAGGATGGGGAGAACAGGTGCCTGCTTTTAGCGTCCAGACTCAGGGCTTACAAGGGTCTGGTTCCATAAGTGTGCCTCTCGGAGTCCATGAAAGGTAGACTCTGAAGGGTGCTTGAGGAGCAAGCCCACAATGGAGTTCTTAGTTTGATAGCTTATTTTGAGATTGGAGCTCACCACGGAGTACATGCTACCCTTGTACTAGAGATCCTCCTGCCTCAGTCTTCTGAGTGCTGGCATCTACCGGCTTGTGGCACCACATCCTGCCATCCCATCTCTCTGTATATGTCTTTCTCCCCTCCCCCATCTTTCTCTCGCTCTGCAGTGCTAGGGAGGGAACCCAGGGCTTCATACATGTTAGGTGGGGATTCTACCACTGAGCCACATCTTCAGGCTTCTCTGCATATTACATTTTGGTTATGCTAAATATTAACATTTAGGGCATGGTTAAAACTGAGGCCAGAACTTAGCATCCAGAACACTTCGTTTATACTAAGTCCCCAAGATGAGTTGTCTAATTGGACTAAGTATGGGGCACCATTGCTAAAGTGACTTCATATCAAAATTGTAGACATTTTCATCAAGGAAGAATAATGAGGCCTTGATAAAGGACTGGGTGGTGTCTTTCTGCAATCCCAGAACTCAGGAGGCTGAGGCAGGGGGATTTTGAGTGCCAGGCTAGACAGAAATACATAATAACAAACCAACCAACAAATGAATAAGCAGACTAGTGCAACCCTTGAATACAACTCCTCATGTGGTGGTGACCACCTCTTCTCCCTCTCCACACGCCATAAAATTATCTCATTGCTACTTTATCACTGTAATTTTGCTACTGTTATAAATCATAATAGAAATACTGTGTTTTTCAATGGTCTTAGGCAACCCCTGTAAAAGGGACATTCTACCCCCAAAAGGGGTCTTGAGCCACAGGTCGAGAACCACTGAGATAGAAGCTGGGATGTAGCTCAGTGCTAGAGTATTTGCCTAGCTAGGGGTTATTGCAACAGAAAGGCATAGCATAAGGATAGATGCCATACTGTTTATTAATATATTAATATAATAAAGTAACATAAGTAGATTTAATCCCATTTTGTTGAACCCAAAGTGACCCATTCATTCTGATTACTCAACAATGGTTTTTGTGTTGGGCTCAACATTTGGTTAGCAGGGGTCTGCAGCAGAATTCGGTCTGCTGGTCTGTCTCCATTGGTCTACACAGGGACGGGAGTACACTGATCATCCTAGGTAGGAGGTGTTTGCTCTTGTCTTCCCAGCAGGGTGGTGGTACCTAGAAAGCTGATATTATAGGGGCTGACATGACCCTAGGCCTTAGCTAGAGCTGTTAGCAGAAGGAGATGACGTCAACAGTCATGGGACTTCTTTTTGAAAGGAGATCTGGCTTTGATGCCCAAGCAGACCTCAAATAGTCAGGCCCGATGGAATCTTCCTGGCTCAGCCTCTGGGGGCCACCAGGCTGTTAGTATACTTAGTGCGTTGGTCTGCTTTCTGGTCAACTGAAAAGTGTCTGGAATGTTTAAGACAATGGGAAACAGCCTGAAGTGCATTGGTTTTGAACACTGACCTTTTCCTTCCCTTCCCAGCTATAGGGATGCACTACTGCTCATTTACATAGAACTATCTGTGACAACTACTCTATACCAGTTGTACTTATTGATGTACGTGCATGTGATGGATCTATTTAGAGATCCTCTCTGCTTTTTCCCACATCCTGACATGGCATTTTCTTTTCTGTTTACTTCTTTTATCTCCTGTGTTTCAACTTATTCTGACCTCCGCTCAGCTCAGCGATTTCATTTATATTTGTAGCTCAATCTTGGTCAGGCCAACAGTGAAATTTAGAGAAGTAATCTCAGATGTCTACGTTTTATTACTGAAAAGGTCTTCTGATATATGGAAAAGGGACAGAGATGACAAGCTTTCCAGACATGGCCGCCTGTTAAAAGTGACAGCTGTAATACCATCAGTGCCTTCCTGACCACTTGAACTCCTGGAGGTGAGCTGGATGCAGGCTGTTTCCTAGGAGACGTTATATCACTCCGCAAATACCATATTAATTCAGGACCCACCTTCCAGCTCAACCTTAGTGTTGCTGGCCTATCAGATGACCCCTTAGCTATAACAAGGAACAGGCATGAAGTATAAAATGAAACAAAAGGGACTTGTGGGTTTTGTCCATTGCTCAAGAATCTCAGAGACAATAAAAATGATATACATAAGAAACAAAAACACACAAGCGAGCCTGTGTGTAATATTCACAAATAATCCTACAGGAGATGTTGGCTCATAACAGAGAAATCCTGGTTTTAATTGGATACTAAGCTGGGGGCCTTAAAAATGCACAAATGTGTGATTCCTGGTTTTTTTTTTTTTTTTTATTTGTCCTCTTTGTTATTCAAAACAATCTCATACAGAGCCCAGGTTAAAGGTTTGTAACATTCTCTGCCCATGTCTGTCCTAACAGAGAAAGCCCTGTGGTTTAACACCCCAAGGAAGCTTTAATAGGTACACATAAATTAAAAGCATATGTGTCCTATCATACTGTGGCAATGCAGGGTTAGGCGAGATTTATACTGAGCCAGTGAAGAGGGGAGGAGAGGCCAGCAGCTGGGAACTGCAGTGGAGTTACTGGGTAGATATTCTTTACAGTTTGCTATAAAGACGACTTCTCACACATGCATAAGACCAACCTGAGATCTCTAATCCAGGCCCCAACATATAGTCATAGGGTTTAAACAAAAAGTAAAAGCACAAAATGCTGAGGAGAAAGGTTGATGGGTAATGTGCTTGTCTTGGAAGCCCAAGAACCAGGGTTTGATCCCGAGGCTCCACGTTAAATCAACCAACAAACCAACCAACCAACCAGTCAGTCAGTCAGTCAGTCAGTCAGTCAGTCAACCAGCCAGCCAGTCAGTCATCCATCCAACCAACCAACCAACCAGTCCAATCAGTCAGTCAGTCAGTCAGTCAGTCAACCAGCCAGCCAGTCAGTCATCCATCCAACCAACCAACCAGTCAGCCATCCATCCATCCATCCATCCATCCATCCATCCATCCATCCATCCATCCAACCAACCAACCTTGGTGCACATTGGTAATCCCAAAGACAGATGGATCCCTAGGATTTGCTGGCAAACCAGTGTAGCCTACTTAGTGAGCTCCAAGCTGGTGACAAACATTTAAAAAAAAACAGGTGGATTGCCAAGGTTGACTTTTGACCTCTATTGGTACATAGGTACACACACACACACACACACACACACACACACACACACACACACACACCAGAGGGAGGGAGAAGGAGAGGAAAAGGGAGGTGGAAAAGGGTAGTCTTATGTATCTCAGGCTAGCCTTGAAATCCTTATTTAATCCCCTCCCTCCTTCCTAACCCTTCTTTCTGTAACATTTCCATGTTACAGAAAGAGTAGACCCCTACATGTATGCTACTGCCTGGCCTTAGAAGCCCCGAAGGACTTCACTTTTACAGATAAGGATACTAGAATAAAGATCAACTTTGATAATGTCTCAATCCGGGAAGCAGTATTGGCAAATTAATTATTCTTCTACTTAATCTCCTTCTCACAGTAGATGGCAGAGGCTCTATTCATGCCTTTCAATACCTGCTAAATGAATGCAGTTTGGTATTTCTCATCTGTGAATTTCTGAACCTCTAAGGTCTTCCAATTGGCACATCTAATCCCAAGCCACACATACTCAAGGTATAAGCTATTAGATAATAATAAAAAAAGGTAATGAATAGATGAGAAAAAATGTCTTTCCCGTGAAGTTCATTAGCTTTCACATGGCTTTGTCTGCAATCTTAGTACATAAATCTATGAAGTGCTATTAATTTGCACTGATGTTTTAGGATGTGCTAAATAGAGATAGATTTTTTTCTTCAAATTTGGGCAGTGTTTCCGCGTTACGACGTTCAAAGGTGTCTTTGCTTCAGTATGTGTATAAGATAAACAGAACACTGTAGCTATCAAATGTACCCCAAGATGCTTCTGTGAGTTCCCAAACACCCTAGAAATGGATGGAAATGAGTGAGCTGACAACATACTTATTAAATCTAATTAATGGGGACATGCAAATTAGCTTCCTCTCCCTGGTGCCTCTCCGAGGTCTCTTCCTTCCCACAAATCACCCACAGCCATTCAGCAGCTGGAAGCTTTGCCTGCCTTTACAACAGCAAGGGTGAGGTAGTGAATGTCCCCCTAGCTCACATGTTGAAGCTTTTCCCCTGAGCCGAGAGTGTAAGTAGACAGGGTCACAAGCTTTAGAGGGTGGAGCCTGATGGGAGGGAGTCAGGCTTTAGAGGCGTGTCCTTGAAGGGACAATCGGGACTGCAGTTCTTCTTTCTTCCTGACTGCCACAAGCTGGTTTGGTGTATAATATAATCTCTACACTTACATGTGGCTTCACCATGAGCCCAAAGTGTGGGGCCAAGTGACAATGGGTTGATTTTCTTGAAGTACTCTCCTATCTATTCTATCAGAGATAGAACGCCAACCCAGGCGCATAAAGATACCCAGCTTGTCCTTTGTGCTTTGCTCTGTTTAAGACTTATAGCCCAAGCTGGTTTTACACTTCGTGTGCTGTTGATGATCTTGAGCTCCTGCGTCCTGGAGATGGAACTCAGGACATGGCGTGCTTCGGATAAGTAGGCTGCCAACTCGGCTATGTCCCTAGCTCACCAACCTTGTTTTCTTTGTTTGTTTTGTTTTTCGAGACAGGGTTTCTCTGTGTAGCCCTGGCTGTCCTGGAGTTCACTCTGTAGACCAGGCTGGCCTTGAACTCAGAAATCCGCCTGCCTCTGCCTCCCAAATGCTGGGATTAAAGGTGTGCGCCACCACTGCCCGGCTCAACCTTGTTTCCTAAAGCTCCTCCATTTTAGCTTTTCATAATGATCATGACAATGGAGGGACGTACATGTCCTACTCTCCTCCCCCGACCCTCCAGTAACTGCACTTCTACCCACTGAACAAGCAAACCTAATCTACACACCTTGGGTTCTTCCCCTCTGGCTGTTAAGGCCTCAGAAGTCTGGAAGACAAGCAACTTTTAAATAAAAGGGCTGAGATGTGAAGCTGTAGAGTGATAGTTTCATATCAGCTGATCAATTTCCCTTCTTTAGAGATTGTCCATGGACAGGGTTGTCTTCTACCATCAATATAATCCTCTCCTTCCCTCTTGGCTCTTGGTATGCACACATTCATGTTTAAAGACCATAGCAGGACACAGAAAGGTCTGCCTCTTTAATACTCCCTGAGCCTGCCTCCAAGAATCTGATAGCATCCACCACCCATTTAAATGCTAGCTTCCCTTTAAGACATGACTCCTTCACTGGTTCCTCGCAATCAGACTCCTTGACTTGAAACTGTGCGTCCTAAGAAATGTGTTGTCTCAGCCCCCGCAAACGATGCTGTGTCTGTGCCTTGGGAATGTTGAGAGAAGTCAAAACGATCGCCTGCTGTAACTGTAGCTATCGGGGTGGGGATGTAGTTCAGGTGGTAAAGTTTTTGGCTTGCATAGGCAAAGCCCTGGGCTCTAACCTCAGCACCATATAAACCCGGTATGGTGGTCCATGCCATGCCTGTAATGCTGGCATTTGGGAAGTGCAGGCAGGAAGATCAGAAATCTCAGCTTATTCTCAGCCACATAGCAAGTTCTAGCCATGAAAGCATCAAGACTTGAGCTCGACACCCAGAGCCCATCGCTGGGTATGGTGGTGAGTGCTTGCAATCCCTGTGTGTGTGTGTGTGTGTGTGTGTGTATGTGTGTGCATGTGTGCCATGATAGGTGTGCCCTGGAGTTCTGTGGTCAGCCAAATGAACGAGAAAGACCTAGTTCCTAATGAGAGACTCCCATCTCAAAACATAAAGTGGGCGCCTCCGGAGGTTAACCTTTGGCTTCCACATGCACCCACCTAACACATACATACCCACACCTGCTCATACACAAAAGTACACTCAGACATTCATATTTGGAAACATACTGATCATAATCTCTAGATCTTATAGTTATACATAACTCATATTTAGCTTTATTTATATCTCACAAGCCAGATATTCCCACTATAGATTTTATAATATCTATCTATATATACATATATAGATTTAAAATGAACCATATGAATCTGCCATGAAAAATATTTTTTTCTTTTAAAGCTCACATATATTTATATAACTAAATGTTGGAGTTAGTTTGAATGTGTAATTTTCATTTCTACTTTATGCTAACATTGTATTGTAATTTGATTGAAAAGATAGATCCTATGTATGTATTATAGTAGTCTGCTTATTTATGTTTCTGTGTATTGTATATAGATGTGCAGAGGCTAGAGTTGACCTCAAATGTCTTTCTGGACTGCTGTCAACATCTGTCTGTCTGTCTGTCTGTCTGTCTGTCTGTCTGTTGATCCACCCATCTGTCTGTCTCTATAATCTGAGACAGAGTCTCTTACAGAACCTGGAGCTCATGGACTTTTTTCTAGCTGTCTGCCCAATGAACTTCAGAATTTTATTTGCCTTCATGCCTCTACTCTCAACACCTAGGTGCTGGGCTCACAGATGTAAATCATGTATCCTGGCTTTTACACACTCATGCTATGAAGCCAGGGACCTGACCTGACATAGCTAGGCTTGCTGACTGAGCCAGCCGTTATCTCTAACTCTCAACTTAAAAAAAAATTAGACAAAAGATGAATAAAATAAAACTGCATAAAATGTTAAACATCAGTTGTAACTGTCAAATGCAAAACAGTGTTGCCATGTGATAACATGTAACCGTACATTATTGTTGTAACCGTATATGTAATTGTCTTGATTTAGAAGGACTCAACGGTTTATGACTAACTCGATTAGTTGATTTCTTCAGTTTCGTGTTCGGTCCGGGACCCCACACCATCACCAGACCGTCCCAGAGGTGAACAGATCCGTCTCTCGAATATGAATTTAATTCACGGAGTCTTTAATCCCTTGTGCAGTGAATTCTAGCAGAGCTGGCACAATTTGCTTTCATAGCACCTAGAGAGAACTTTTTTTTTTTTTTTTTTGCAAGGCAAATGAATGGTGTAGCCCATACTCCAAGAATAGCATTTAATTTACTTACAGGAAGGAACATCCTAATTGCTTTAAAAATACCCAACTGCACGCAAATATTTTTGTTAATTAAAGATGAGTATCTGTTCAAAAACCTATAGGTGCCCCATATGAGCTAACACAGGAGATCAAAAACAGGGCAGTCACGTTTCCTTTGCGCTTTTCATTTCTCTTTTGAGATACGGTCTCGTGTAGTCCTGGCTGGGACTTGACCTTGTGCTCCTGATCCTCCTGTTGATTGTGGGATTACAGGTGCCTGCCACCCTGTCAGGTTTTATGCGTGGCTGTGGATGGAACCCAGAGCTTTGAGCCTGTTAGGCAAGTAGCCTGCCAGTTGAGCTATATCCCCGGCCCTCCTAAGCTTTTCTGTAATCAGACCATGCTCTCTCCTGCATGGGAGTGAGAATATGCTACACATCACAGAAGATATTGGGAACTTCAGAGGTGTTCTAAATAGTACAGAGTCCCATATCAGCGGGCCGGGCAAGCAGAACACGAGACTAAAATGCTAGGCTCCTCTTAAGGAATATAAAACAGTATCCGAACCACGTTAATAAGTTTTTAATTTAAGTGAGTCCCAAGAGTCTAAAGAGAAAGGGATTTGTTCATTTCTTTGAGGCCTTTCCTGTTGGGCCATGTGCTATGATAAAATCTCAGTCAGAAAGTGATTAGTTGACAAAGTTGGGAGCAAATGTGAGGATACAAGCATCTCTCTCTAAGGTTACATAGTGTTCAAATCACTTCTCATTTATATAAGCTCATGGAATTGGAAACCAGGAAGCAGGGCCCCTAGATGAATACTAAAGAGGAGTCTGTGCTCAGGAAGACAGGTTGCAAGTAGCCTGTCTGGAACAAATACTAAAGAGATACCTGTGCCCTCTTCCCCCAAGGTATTAGAACATCCCCAGGCATGTCCCAAAGAAGAGGCAAAATGGCTGAAGCCAAGGAGGCAGCTGGAGGAGAAACGTGTCTCTCAGAGAAAGACTTACAACTCATCAGATGACCTTGCAGGAGAGAGTGACCTTGTGGGACAGTCTAGGGGCTGAGGCCACGGTGGGCAGGAGACCACATCAGGGCTGACTGTTCAGTAATACTGCCTCTAGGTCTCTATTTAAACCCTACCATCTTGTCAGGATTCCAAAGAGCATGGCGTGATGGGGGAACAGTCACTGAATCTCTTTGTCCCTCTCTCCAACGTGGTCACATTGGATGCGTCTCCTTCTGCTTCTCACTGTTAGCTTGGCTCTTTTAATTGGCTTATCGAGAAAAGGTCACCGATCTAATGAGAAAGAAGTGCAAAAGGGAAAGAGGAGGAAGGCTTACAGGCAATGACAGATGCATGAGTTAGAAGGAAAACTGTCAACCCAGCGAAGGTCCCCAGGTTTGAAGTACAGTGGCAGTGACGGGGTCCCTTGCACACTCGGCTTAATAAAGTGGACTCCATATACAAACAGCTGGCAGTTGTTGCCATTTCAGATAGGGGAGTGTTCAGGTGTTTTATCCACTGACCTCTTTATGTTGCTACAGTGAGCCGGACATTGTGATGGCTAACCTTGTCTGTCCAACTGATTGGGTCTATTAAGTAATATGCCTCTGTGTGGGTCTGTAAGGGTGTGCCTGTGCTATCCCAGCACTGGAAAGGCAGAGAAGATCCACCCCTCAGACTGAATGTCACCTTCCAGGGCTACGCAGAGATTCAGGAGGCAGGGAGAGGTACTGTTTACTTCCCTATCTGCCTTTACTCCTTCCTGCTAAGAGCTTCTATCCTTCTGCTGCTGCAGACCTGGCTACCAACATTTGCTGATACCAGAATTCAGCTTCTTGGCCTTCAAGTGTGGACTGAGAGACTAGAGACTCTTCAAGAAGCTTCCACGTTTTTGTTTTTGTTTTGTTTTGTTTTTCAGTGACAGAGGCACTAGGAATTGCCCGGGCAGCTAGGCTCATGAACAGAGCCAATTCAGACTTCTCAACCTCTCCAGAGTGTAGACTGGTCTCCCCAGTCTGGATAGCATAGGTTATCCTGGTGAACCTGCTTTTATAATGTATACTCTTCCTATCATCTGTGATTCTGTAGAGGACTCTGTGCAATACAGATGTTTTAAAGAAACAGGAATGTATGTAGGCAGGGCTACCATATGGCTGGGGACATGAGTCTGAGCAAGAGGTTCCAGTGGGGAGGGACCCTGGGCCACATGGATTAGATAATTCTTACATTAGGAGGGTCAGGACATTGTTTGGGCACTATATATAGCCTGAGTAACTCTCATGTTGGCTCATTCTGCCCCCAGGAGTCTGTGATGGTTTTTGTACCTGCCAGTTTGATGATGCTGTGTGCCTTACAAATGACCGAACATTTCTGGTCTCTATCTTAGTTTCCCCATATATGGAATCTTTACTCATGGAATATTCTAACTGCTCCAGGCACATGCTAATGTGTATGGTTAAAAAGGCAATGACTTGCTGACAGTTAAAAGGTAAATGCAAGCGGGTCTTTTGATCAGTCCTGCCAACGCCTCCTGGCGAGCCATTAGGTGGTCACATCTTTACCAGGCAACAGCATCACACCTGGATTAGTCTTCTTGGCTACACCTTCTTTCTACATCTATGTGAATCTTATCGCATGTTTCCTATTGCTAATAACACATTGGCTGTAGATCAACATATTCTACGGATGTTTGGAAAGTAGATGTGTTACATGAAACACGCTTAGCATAAAATACACCGGCACACATGTCTCACCGTCTGAAAGTGCAGCAACCACTTCATAAACAAACACTTGGGCCTCTGCCACATCTATTCAGAATTTTAGTGGAAGCTTTTGGTTTAGGGGCAGAAAAAAAATTATATTAAAGCTGGATGTGGAGGCCCAAGGCCATAATTCTAACACTTAAGAGGCTGAAGCAGGAGTATTGCTTTGAGTTCAAGGCAACCTGTAGAATCAGACTTTGTAAAAGAAAAAAAAATACTGGGGAGACAGCTCAGCGAATAAAGCACCTGTAATGTCAGCATTAGGGACCGTTAGGATACACATACAAAGCCAAGCACAGTGGGACATGCTCACAGTCCCAGCCCTGGGCAGGCAGAACAGCCAGCCCAGCTTACTTGACAAACTCTACGCCAGTGAGAGATCCTGACTCCAAACCCAAGGTCAAACTCACCTAAGGAATAGCAGCCAAGGCTGGCCTCCAGTCTCCACATGCACACATACCTGAACATGTATAAATATGTACATACATCCACTCACATACTACAGACAGAAAAGAGGCCAGGTTGGATGGCACTTGTCTGAGATTCCAACACTAAGGAGGCAGAGGAGGCAGGGGGATCACTTTGAATTGGAGGCCTGTCTGGGCTACATGATGAGTCAAGCCAGTGAGGGCTATAATGTGAAACCTTTCTCAAATAAATAGATCATTATGCCCTAAAAATACCCTCTCCATATCTATACATACATATATGTGCATATGTACATATATTCTTAATATATATCCTTACTTAAAATATGTAATATATACTTAATATAGTTAATATATAAGTAATATACATATATTCCCATTTTAAAAAAACGTATCCAGTTTGGCTCATACCTTAAAAGAAAATGATGGATCAAGGCCATATTTAGTTAAGTGTAAAATTGTACAATATGCTCAATTAGCAAGCAGAATGGTTTATTAGAAACAAAAGCAGCTCAGTAACTTTTTTCCCCCTAACTCTAAAGCCATAGTTCAAGCCTGCTTAAACATCAGATCTGGTTTCCCACAACTGATTAACCTGAAAATGGTTTAGTATAACACTAATCCTTTAATTTAACAATCTATAAATGCCCTCCATAACAAGTTCCTCAGAGCCCTGTCTTAGATTCATAACGATAAGCCACATCTCCCACACAATCCGGTGTTCGTGTTAATGAGCACCTCTGGACCTTAACAGAATAGCTCTGGTCCAAGTGCGCATCAATTAGGGAGGAAATGCCTCCAAAGGTGGAAGTGGCAATATACCCACCACACCACTGCTGCCCCATGCCTCACTGCTGAAAGGACACCTGTGGGGCCAGAGGGCTTTTCAAGGTAAGTGTATACCCTCAAGTCCAGCAGCTCCCAGCCCTATCTGACGTGGAGCTAAGCTGGTACCTAGGACGTAAGGAGGAAACGCCAGTACTTAATTATCCTGGTGATGCTACTGACAAGGGAATGCTAAAAGAACAGGAGTATCTCAGAGGGACACAGAGTCTTCACAGTGTAGCCTGTGTGCTTTCTGGTAGTTTTCCAAGGATGAGCATAGGGTATGGGGGTCAACCTGAACCCCTGACAACGTCTAATTTTGCAGCAGAGCAAAAAAAAGAATTGTTCTGACCTACCTTGCTGCAGCAGCTGATCCCTGCTAACCTGTCTTCATAACTCAGCTTGGGCTGACAGAGCAAAGACGCCCACTCACACACACATACATGCTGGGACTTTGAGAGGGAGCCGGTGGAGAGAGCCAACATTTCCTGCCTCTCTCCAGTCACACAGAGCCTAGCTAAGCTCAGGCCCCAGTTGGCACATAAAAGGGAGGACACCCAGGAGAAAGACAGGGGGGGCATGGCATTGCCAGGGGGCAGGGTCAGAAGGACCATGCTATTGTTAGGCAGCATAAACTACTTTTCTTTCTGCTGAGACAAAGCATCTGACAACAGAAACCCAAGGCTAGGTTTGTTACTGTCCGTATTTGAGGGGATAGCTGGTCCACCCTGTGCCAAAGCTTGTTGCTTCTGCAGTCAAGAATCCTCATGCAGCCTGCAATATAGCTCAGCTGGAGAGGTGCTGTTCATGGGCCTGACAAAGTGAGTTGCTTCCATGGCTTCCATGGGTCCCTCAAGGTGGCAGGAAAAGAGCCTGAGAGTTTTCCTGTGATTCCCTCATACACGTGCCTTAGTACTCACACACCTGCACATATACATAGACATATACGCACAATGCATAATAAATACATAAAATAAATAAGTGCGGAGCAGAAAACAAACCAGGCCAGGCTGTAAAACCCCAAGGGCTTCCCTAAGGGGGCATTTCCCTCCACAGGGTTCTACCTGCTAAGTATTCCATAATCTTTCAAAACAGCGCCACCTGCTGGGGATCACATATTCCAACACAGGAGCCTATGGGTGACATTTTACTCTAAATCACAACACCAAGCTATGTCTAGGACAAAGTCACCTTTTAAGCAGGCAAGTCCCTTCCTCTCTCCCTCTCTCCCTCTCTCCCTTCCTCTATGCCCCTCCCCCTCTCCCTATCTTTCTCCACCCCTTCCTACCCCCTTTCTTCTGTATCTTCCTTTTCCCTAAACACAAACAGTTATACATTAATAATTACAGCCATGGTATGCAGAGTGGTTAGTAAATATTTTCAGAAGAAATGTGTCTGAGGAAACAGCTTTCAACTGCTCCGAAATGTACGGATCTCCCACAGATACTGATACACTGCCCTAGCTTACTATGTGACCCGTGACCCCTAATTATAAAACTCAGGGAAATCCGAAGAGCCCAACCAACCCTCTTTCTCTATCCTTGACCATCATGCAAGTGTCTGGGGATGTGAGCTAAACTTGTAACCACATGTTGGGGTGGGAGGAACCCTGGACTAACTTCTTGTCAATTATAAATTGGAAGCTGTGCTAATTCACTGATAATAATGGTACCCACTGCTCTCCTGTGCAAGCAACATCAGAATGCTCCATGACTCTCAATTTAGTTGTCTGAATCTGCCAAAATTGCTTGGAGAATCTAAATAGTGTCTGCTATTTGTACCGGAAGAGACATTTCAGGTGTAAGGCTCGGGGCCACTATACTGCCTGCTGCCACAGAAAAGAGACAGTTGAACACAGACAGGAGGGAGGGGGAAGCCAAATATTAATTGATTAGATGTTCAATTAGCTACAGATGTTCCCCAGGGCTTTCCTTCAGAAATCTGTGCCCCCTTCACGCTATGAACAACCCCTGGCACTAATGTCTCCCACCTCCACAGCCCGGCTGCCTGCAGGAGAGCACACGGCACGCTAATAGCTCACTTATTCTTAGATTTTCTGCATGGTTACATAAGCCCGCAAAAGGGGGAAATGTAAATGATTCAAGAAGATATTCTTCACGGGGTTCTCATAAAATCTTTAATATCTCAGGACTTAGGAAGAACCCTCCTGGCAAGATACAATCAATTTTCATGCTTCATTAGGAGAAAAAAAAAAAGTCTTTTGATAATGTTAAAAGGAGATGGCTGTGGGGCCAAAGAGGGGAAAATTACAGTCTGCACCAAGCCAGAACACAGGGAATTCTGGGTTAAGTCCTTCCTTTGTGCCTATGGTATATCTGAAGGGAGAGGAAACACTCTTTTGAGGTGTGTAGGGGTTGTTCTGGGACCATAGTGTGCACCTACAGATCTTGGGTATCAATCAGATTTGGAGTTGGTCTGTTTGTTTTTTCTTGTCCCTTTTATAAAAACAAAACAAAACAAAACAAAACAAAAACAGTGTTGATACTATACCTGGCCAGCTAAACTTACTAGGTAGCCCAGACTGACCTTGAACTTGGAATCTTCCTGCAGAGGCCTTCCGAGTGAGTATTATGATGACTGAAATACCAAACCTGTGTCAATTTTTTTTAAACTAATTTTGATGGCTTGCAGCTTACACCAAGCAGCAGCTACAAGCACACAGTGATGGTGAGGCCAGCGCTGACTGAGCAGGAGTGAAGGTGTGGACAGGAGAGTAAGCTCAGAGGCAGGCTGTGCTAACACTCATTTTCTCAAAGCCAAAAGGATAATGTGTCAGCCCCAGAGTCACCCTTTAATTAAAAAATTATCACCTTTTAAAATAGTTTCTCTTTCCAAGAACTTAGAACACAAAAATAAATGTCTCAAGCACATAATTTGTACGCATGCCCCCTTCCGGAACCTTGGATAGTTGAAAAGTTGTGAGGGCCCCCTTAAAAAAAAAAGTCTTGATACAAAATTCAACTTTTTTTGGTGTCAAAGTCATCCCAGTTTGGGACTGTTCAGTTTGAAAGCCTTATCACTTATAGATACTCAAGGAACTCAAGGACGTTTGTGTGTGAAGAGACCTGTTGCTATTTGTGAAAGACAAGTCTCAAAAAAAAAAAAATAGTCAGGATGATTCAAGGGTCTTATCTGAAAACTCACTGAGCTGGGCTGGTAGTACACATCTTTAATCTCAGCACTCTGGAAGCAAAGGCACATGGAGCTCTACCAGGCTGGGGCTAGCCTGGTCTACATAGCAAGTTCCAGGCCAGCCAGAGCTAGGTAGCAAAATGCTGTCTCAAAATAAATAATTTGTAAGAAGAACAAAGACAACTAATCAATCAATCAATCAATTAATTAATTAATTCAAACAATGGCATCTATGAATCTTCAGTATCCTCAAGAATTATACTACAAGATCCCTGTACCTTTAATGGGGGAAAAATGTCAAGACAAATCTTAGGTATTTAGTTACTTTTCTGTTGCTGTGTGTGACAAAACACTATGGCCTACGGCCCAAAAAACAACTTGTGGAAGTAACAGTTTAGTGAGGTTTAAGGTTCCAGAGGGATAAGAGTCCGGCATAGAAGGAAGGCAGGACAGCAGGAGGCAAGCACATTGGAAGGAGCAGGAAGCTGAGAGATCACACTTCTACCACACACACAAAGCAGAGACAGGGCAGGGGAAGTGCTAAGAAGCTTGAAACTCTCATCCTCTCTAAGGTTCACCCCCAGTGATGTACTCCCTGCAGCAAGACCACGCCTCTTAAACCTCTTCAAACAGCGCCACCAACAGGGGACCAACTATTCAAATACTTGAGCCTATGGGGGACATTTTTTCATTTAAACCTCCACACGATAATTTTACCATTTCTGTTAGTAGACAGCACCCCGCCATTATCTCTGTCTTCTGTATTCTAAATTCTACCTCTGTTCCAGTCCTGATCCCCCGCCCCCCCCCCCCCAGGTTATAGCACTGGGAGGTGGTTAGACCATGGAAGCAGACAGCAGAGAAATGGGATCAGTTCCCAGATAAAAGTGGCCCTGTGGAGTGCTGTCTTCTCTTCTATCATGTGAACAGAGTGAGGAGGTGGCATCTGGCAGCCAGGAGTGGACCTCGTTAGACATCAACCCTTTTGCGGCTTGGATCTTAGACTCCCGTGGGATATACATTCCTGTTATTTTAAGCTACTCAGCCTACAATATTTCATTATCACCCCACAAATGGACTAAGATGCCATCTGAAGCTAAAACTAAGTCAGAGACAGGAGCTTGAAACAATTCCACTGGACTGATAGGCTATCCCTTCTAAGGTCTAGAGAATGGCTCCTGATGGGTCATGTGACTTCAAGTGTTCACCATACTGTCTGCATGGTTCCTGGTGGTGATTCAGATATTGCTCTTCCTACTGGCAAAGAGAGGGCCTAGATTTTTTGTGTCAAGAATTCAGAGTTCGAAGAGAGGCTTCCCTTAGTCACTGAGCACACACACAGAATAAGTTATTACACAATATAGCAGAATAGAGAGGGGCAATGCTGAGCAGGCTGGAGCTCATAGGTTCCAGGAGACAGAGATGCCAGTGGAACTGTCACATTAAACAGGGAGAGAACTAGGAACAGAATAAGTATCCCCCCCCTCTCTCTCTCTCTGTGTGTGTGTGTGTGTGTGTGTGTGTGTGTATTTAAGATCAGACAAAGGGAGTTTGCTACTGTGGGGGATAGTCCAGTTCAAAGAAATCCATAAAACGGGGCTGACTTTTGAAAGATGAGCAGGTACCAATGGCTGAAGGGAAGCATTCTGACCAGCAGTAAGGAGTGTGTGCAAAGCAATGACAGGGTATGAGCATGAAGGACGTCCAGAGAACAGCAAGCGGCTTCCTGTGGCCTGAGGTTTTGCAGCACTAGAACAGAACAATCACTGGATATAACACCATATGTATAGACCATGGCTGGGGATCTAGCCCAGTTTTATGAGTTTAGATGTCCTCTGCCCACTCCGTGATATGTAGCATGATCACAGGTCCCTCTAGCTTCCCCCAACAGCGACAGGGCACGTTCTCTGACCTTCCCACACACCTGTCCCTTGCTCTTAGATGCTACACTATTCAGGCTGCCCTCTATCCCTCTGCATGTCTAAGATGGCCTCAATTCTGCAATGCGCAGGCCAGCCTCTAAGTCCCGAGAATGTCTGCTTACGCAGCACATGACACTCACACAGAAACAGGTGATGTTTCCGGTCCATTCCACCCACCGACCGATCCTGCCTCAGATACCAGCTTGTGCTATAGCAACACCTGCGCTTTATACAACACTCTCTCATGGCACCTCCACGTCTGTCACCCCCTTATACTTCCTCCAGTCATTCTCTGAGATAAGCAAAAGGCCTCTTTTCGGGTTATTCAACTGAGGCTCAGATCAGGGAAGGTAAGCCTTGGTCACAGACCATGCAGCCTGTGAATCTGAGCTGGGGCTGGAAATCTACTGAGTCTGTCAGGGGTGTTTTTTCCACTCTATCTTAGTGGTGGGGGCTAGGGGAGGCTCTTCTTTGCTTACTAAATTATTTTATAGCAGCGTCAATTCTAGTTATTTGTATCCTCTGGGACACTTAATAAAGAATAAAGCAGGAGCTCATTCAGTCATTCAACAACTGTGTAACCAAACTCCAAGCAAGTCAGGTTCTACCACACGGTATTGGGAGATCAGAAACGAGTGAAACCCAACTGAGATTCATGTCCTGCGAGATACATGCAAGGATGTTACAACACGGGGCAAGCAAGAGAGCGCTCTAAATGAAACAGTGAGATTCTGAATGAAGGAAAGGGAAGGCAGTGCCCAACTTTGCCCACCAGGGTGCGGGGACGCCTCCAAATAGATCATCCTTCACACAGGCACAGAATGGTTTAAGAAGCAAGAAAAGGCAGTGGGAGATGAGAAATGGGGGCCACTTTCTCACAGATGCCAGCCGACACTCCCCACCCCACCATCAGGCTATATGTCTCTTCTGCCACTCTGGTCTCTGTATCCTGAGGCTGCACGAGGGATTTATAGACACTGGGCTTCCTTACCTTTGCTGCAATCAGCAAGCAGCTCTGGCATCTACCCTCCAAACTGGGTGGGTTTGAGTCCCAGCCAGGCTCCCCCAACACCTGGCACAATGTTACAAGGTTAGAGGCTTTCTCTGAAGAGACTCTTTTGTGCTTATTCAGATCCTCTCCCCTGATGTACAGGCCAGCTCTCTTTCTTACTCTTTCTCTTTAAGGTGTCTTCCCAAACTTCTCATAGATTCGCAATGCTCTTGCAGCTTAAGCTCCAACCACGCCCCTCCACACCCAATGGCTGTGAGGTTCTCTCTCCTAATGAAAGTTCATCTGCACAATAGCTGGTCTCAGCCTCCCTTGCCCCAGACTTGCCCATTTCTGTCTTTTTTTGCATAGTTATGATGATGAAAGTAAGTGGGTGCAGAAGGCTACCTCCCCTGAGCAGGCGCTGGGTTGGCTATGGGATGTTCTTCAAAGGATGTCTACAACAGAATAGGGCAGGTACTTCTCCACACAGGTACAGTCAATGCCTGCCAAGCAACTGTGATCTGCTCTGTATGGATAAGACACTAGAAAGCCGGCAAGCCTTCTCGTCTAGAAGAGAAGCCAAGAGAAGGGGAGGGACCTAGAGATCATGCACTGTGATTTGTTCACAAATTAGATAAAAAATTATTCATTTTACATGTATGAATGTTTTGCCAGTACATATATACGTGCACCATGTGTATGCCTGGTGCTCTCAGAAGCCAGAAGAGAACACTGAATCCACTGAGATCGGAGTTACAGTATCACTGGGAATTGAACCTAAGTCCTCTGCAAGAGAGACATGTGGTCTCAACCACTGAGCCATCTCTTCAGCTCCTGTTCACAAGGTTTTGCATTACGATACTGCATGCATTTGGGTTCCCAGGATCTTGGAAGACTGGTTATCTATGATCTAATATTGTCGTGGGCCTTTGTGTTTGGACTCATTTAGGGACTCCTTAAGGAAGTGACACCCACGTGATATTTTGGAGAGGCTCCTCTACCTGAAGGCGCCAGGCCCACCTCACATATCAAACCAGTTGTGGAGCTGGAGGAAGGGGCGGCTGAGCCACACGAGTGCTCCTAAGTGGGCAGAGAAGACTGTCTGGCTCATTGTCTTTTTCTGCTTGAACACATTCAAATGTTCACAGGCTTGTGGGCCATAAATAGCTCTCGGGGGAGTATGAGATTACATCACATCCTCTAAGGGCCTTGTTACCTGAAGTCATCTCTCCAGATAGGTCTCTGGCTGAATGCACAGCTAATAGGCACATGGTCACCTCCCAAAATGGTCACCGTGGAGACATGATTCATGCATGCCTCTAAATGTAGATGTAGTCATATAACCCTCTGATGCTGTCCAATGTGACCTTATCAGGAAGTGGAGTGATGGCTGATACGGTCAGTTAAGATGAGGTGCTGATGTCCCTCATCCAATGCATCTGGCATCCTTATGAAAAGGAGAAATCTAGATACAGACGCAGGCCATGCAAAAACACATGTGAGCCAGAATGATGGTGGTGGTACAAGCCTAGAAACTCCCAGAAGCTAGGAGAGAAGGCTGGGGGTGCATCCTTCACTAACATCTTCAGGGGCAGCTTGGCCCTGCCAGCACGGCGAGCTCTGACTCCTGGCTTCCAGAATGGTGAGACAGGTTGTGCTGTTTAAGCCACTTGTGTTGAGGTGTTTGACCCGGCAGCCCTGGAAATCTATCAGAGTAACATGTCACTGTCCTGTGAAGAGATGGCCTGGAAGGTAATTGTGATACAATGAAAGCAGTGGAATTCCAGTTCCCTCTTTATCTGTTGTGGCTGCTCACTTTATCTGCACAATCCCCAAAAGCAAGCTAAAAAGCAGAAGGATCATTCTAGGCTACCCCTCTTCCAGAATGGATCACCACATCAATCTCTTTAATCTGCGTTTCCTGCTATCTCAAAAGCAGCCGGGGCACACTCCCAACCTCCTGTTGATTGGCAAGCCGGATGGGCAGGGAACCTTTGAGTCCCACCCTGCATGCTCAGGTAGGTCAAAGGCTTTTAGGCATCTGGTTGAATTTGCAGAATGATTTTTTTTTTTTTTTTTTTTGTCATGCCGGTTGAATGGCAAAATTCAAACCCTTTCACTTTCAGGAAGCTGCAACTAGGCTTCTTCCACTACATCTGTCTTTTCTGGAATTCTATATACATCCATGTTAACATTTCCAAAAATACTCTCTCTTTGATTGTTCACATACGGGCCCATGGACGGGGGTAGGGGGAAGGTAGGGGCAATAAGGGGTAATTAGGGCTACAAAGCTCAATACAGAGTTCTCTGAAAATACTATCTGGCCTACTTTGGGGTGGTGTAACCATGAGACGTGGCCTGAGGGCGTGGCACAGATGACATAGATTGCACTGCGTCATCTCTTTATGCCCACCCCCCACTTTTATCATTAAGATCCTGTTTGATGAGTAAGCTTCCAGTGCTTTGCCTGATCTATACTAGAGGCATCAAACAGACCTGAAAGACAGTTACCAGTGTGCAAAGACACGAAGAGCGGAGGCTGGAAAAATCCTAGAGTTTTATGGGTGGGAAATCACAGTCTGGCTCAGCGGAACCACATGGAGAAGAAAGTCAAGGTCGGCTCCCCGAAGGCGACAGCCATATTGCATTTGAAACACACACACAGGAACTGCTATATGAAACCAGGAAGAAAATAGCTCTAGATAGAGGATGGAGATTATGTGGAGGCATGTGGAGGCACAGAAGGGGACGTACCACATTTAAGGAAGTACAGACATGGTACAAGGAGGGAAGGAAGTGGGTAAGCAGAGGCCCCTTCCACCTAAGGTGTCTCTTGAAGGCCATGGTGACTCTGTGGGGTTACATAGGGCCATGTCTTCATTTAGAAGGTGGTTGAGTCCACAGGAAGGAGAAAGGATGGAAGTCAGGAGGTTTGCTGGGATGTAGTCAACTAGTGTAAGACTCAGTTTAGGGGACTAAGGATGGCGAAGGGGCCAGAGAGGACCACACTGGACACACTGGAGCTACAAAGTGGTTGAATGTGGGCTCAGGAGGGAGCAGGAGATGGGCACCTGTCTCGGTTGGGATATACACATAAAGGGCGCTGAAGAAACACCAGGACCAACATTGCTTTAGTCTCTTCTCATCCCTCCCCTTCCCTCTTCTCCTCCCCCCCACCATTCCCTCTTCTCCTTCCCTCCCTCCAGTCTTCCTTTCTGTGTTTGTGTGCATGCATGTCATTGGACAGAGATGGGCACATGTATGCATATGAGTACACGTGTTTGTGTGTGTGTGTGTGTGTGTGTGTGTGTGTGTGTGTGTGTGTACCTGAGGTCAATGTCAGGGGTTTTCCTCAATCACTTCTCCACTTCATTTTCTGAGACACTTTCACGTTGAACCATTCATCTCTAGCTACTGGCCTCCTGTCTCCACTTCCCTAGCAGTGGGATTACGCATGTGTACCATTGATGGATGTACACCACGTCTGGCCTTTTACATAGGTGCCGGGAATCTATCTGAACTCTTCAAATACTTTACTAGCTGGGTCATCTCCCCAAGCCCAGGGCAAGATCGTCTCTCACTCTGTGCTTTCACTTTCCAATATGCCTCAGAACGGAGTTAAGAATTGGCCAGTTGAGACTGGAGCTATTCCACCACGACTATAGCCTGTAAGACCCAGGACATTCTAGCTGATGTGGCAATAGAGACAAGCAAAAATAACTCTTCCCTTCTGACTACATATCAACATCTTCTGACTCCAGGTTCGGCTCACTGGCGTGCTGCTGTGAACCAGGAGAAAGAGCTCGCAACGTATTCACGGAATAAGATAAGGGCAAGCATTTTCCTGATAATGTGCTAATCTCAAACATGTTTTCTGCCCTGATATGGGGCTGTGGGACATCTATCCGATTAACACCACCAATCACGACCACTCTGCTGGGTTGAAGTCTGTCCTTTTCTTCACCTTTGAGGCCGCGGATCTCCAAGAAGATAAAGAACTAAGCAATGAGACAGGTGCCCCGGGGTTCTCAAAATCCAAGGGAGTAATGCCCACCAGAGAACACACTTCCAGGCACTACAGCAGTAGCCTGCAGTGTCACAACCTCCGAAGGAGACACAGTTCTGAAAATTCATGCCATAACTAATTGAGGGCAGCTTGCTCTACCAGGTCCCATCAGTCACTCTGAGGCATTGCCATTTTGTCCCCACTGTGGTGACAATGTGTCAGCTGCTTCCAATGCTATCTACATCGAGGTCTGCACACTGCACTTGCTGCTATTTGGAGATGGCTAGATAATGGTGACAACCCCATAAACCATGAAAAATGGGAGACCAGACTGGGTGGTCCCCCCCCCCCCCAGGAGAGCCACGTGTACTTGCAAAGTCACAAGACTGTTAGCACAGTTATGTTGAGAACTCGAATGTTTCCTGGAAGATCAGGCTGAGCTGTCAGCCTCGGAACTTTTTACATAAGAGAGATAAGGAGGTCTGGGGATGTAGCGTTGATAGAGTGCTTGCCCGGCAGACAGGCGTGAAGCACTGGGGTTCAAACCTCAGCACCGCAGAAATCTGGCAAGGCAGCACATTTGGGAGGTGGGGGGGGGGGGCTCAGGATCATTCTGGGCCACATGGGAGCACAAGACCCTGAGTCCAAAACAAAAACAAAAACAAAGGGTAAGAGAATAATGCATAGCCGGATGCCATTCTATCTCTGGCATTATGAAAGATAGGAAGTTTAACAAGATGTTCACTGGAGCAGATGGCACAATTCTAGGTCCTTCTGTGTTTTAGTTCTTTTCTGCATCAAATATCGAATCCAGCTTATTGGAATCCGCTCTTAAAGGTCTTCTGCCTGTGTATGTTCGCAATAATATTAGTAACTACAATTGACTGAGCCCTCACGTCATGCACGGTGTGTAGATCTGATGCAAGGATAGATTTTTAACCACAGGAAGCATAGGAAGTCTTGGTTTTGACAATTGGAGGAGGAAACTCAGCCAAGGACGAGAACAAGCATCCGGCCACACAAGTTCCTACAAGACGAAGAGGGGAGACGTGAACCCAGGATCTTCTGACCCTAAATCAATGGATGTGATCAGTAAGCAACGGTATTGGTTTACATGGTAGGCAATACCTAAAGCCTGCAAGGTACCAGGCATATGAAGACTCAGAAGGGCTGGACATAACCTGGACCACTAGGAGAGTCTCATACCCATAAGAGACTTGGTAGGATGCCTCCTCTTGCAGGCCCTGGAAGCATTCTTTCAGTTGGTACTGTACACAGCTCCCAAAATGTATGTGGCTACCACCTTCCTGCCAGGATCTCTGCTTCCAAAATACAGAACAGTGGTGAGAGTATTTCTTTAACTAAAAATACACGAAGGACTAAAGAGTTAGCTCAGTCAGTACAGAGCTTGCCTTACAAACTCGAGGACCTGAGTTTGGATACCCAGAACCCAGTAAAAAGCTAATCATGGTAACACGCATCTTTAATTCCATCCGTGGCAGGATAGGTGGAGGAGCTAGGAGAATCCCTGGAGTTTCCTGGTTAGCTCGCCTAGCTCACTGGGCGAAGTTTCAGTCTAATGAGTAATCCTATCTCAAACAAAAGGTAGAAGGGACATGAGAAATGACACCAAGGTTGCCCTCTATATACTCGTGCGTGTGCGCGCGTACACACACACACACACACACACACACACACACACACACACACACAATCTGCAAACAACTGAGAAGCAATGGCCCCTCTGAACAACAGTCACCGATGTCCATACACCTCTTCCATACAGATCCGTGAAGGCCATGGCGGAATGTGCTTTGCAAATTACTAGTTTAAATTCAAGATCTTAAGTGTGGCTGACATATATATATATATATATATATATATATATCATTGAAAGGAACTGTATATTATCATAGTTAAGAATTTCACAAGTGATTTTTTTTTTTTTTTGCTCAACTTTTATAGACCATACCAAAGAGGCAGCAGGATTTGATGGCAATCAGAGGAGCTGAGGCCTAGCGTGGTTGTTGGTTTGAATTATAGTCTAGCTAGCACACTGCCTCGTGATCAACAGTAGCTCATTTTAACATTGTAGGTCAGTATGTAAGAGTTGCATCTTCTGTGTTAAAAATTGTGTGTGTGTGTGTGTGTGTGTGTGTGTGTGTGTGTGCATGTGTGTCTGGAAGATGAGTGTGGATACCCACAGAGGTGTAAAGGGGCATCTACACCCTTAGAATTGGAGTGATAGGTGGCTGTGAGCTTCCTATCAAGGGTGCGAGGAACCAAGCTTAGGACTTTTGGAAGAACTGCAGGTGCTTGTAACTGTTGTGTTCTTCATCCCTCCAGGCCCATGGGCTAAAACGTCGAGCCCAAGATCATCTGCATCCGACAGCATCTGCATCTCCTTCATAGAGATGGTTGCAAATGCAAATGAAGTGATGCCGTGTGTTCCGGCGAGCTCTGGGTGTCTGATTGGACTCAGCTCACCCTCGAGAATGGTTTCAACTAGAACGAGAGATTGTTTTTTCTACCCTACTTGACACCTTGGCAATGCTAAGTTCGTTTACCAAACTGCCACACATCCTTCTCCTTTCCTATCTACCTGACAAGGACAACAGCATCCCTTAGTAAATGTATGTACAGGCAGCTTCCACATAACACAGCTCCAGAAGTGACTGACAGAGGAGCTAGCTGTAAATGGCAGGCGTTGTGTGCTGCATTTATATAGACTCCCTTCCCAACCTCACTTGACTTCCTTTCTACTGTGAGAGCCCTTAATTTTCTTGTCTCTATTAGGCTGGTGAAACTCCTTTGTGAATGGGGGCGGGGGAGGGGCAGAAGGAGTCTGGGCGTCTGAGCTCATCTGAAATCCTTTCACAACAGGAAAGACACCTCAGATAACGAGAGCAAGTGTGTCCCACACGTTCTGTCCATTTTCCATTCAGAGAGATGACAAACAAAAGGTCCCAAGAAGAGGGTCAATGGGAACCATTAACTGAACATTCTGGAGCCTGATGACTAACATGGGTATTGTTAGCTGCATTGGCAATAACTAAGACCAGCCGTGAAGCTCACGGGGCTGGTGGTGGGTTCATACTGCCACAGCAAACTGTGCAAGCTGCTCCTTCCCTAAGCGGGTGTCACTTGCCGTGACAGGCTAACACAGACTTGGTGCTGAAGACTGTGCATACTCACCTGGAAACTCCCCATACCTGCTGCACTACTGCGGCACAGCCTTTTCCTATTCATTTGCCAAAGATAGATTCCCTTGCTGCAAGGCATGCATACAGATTAATCAGCTAACTCTTTACAGATGAGGATGGCAAGGTTTGTTCAAGGTGGTGTAAAGTATGTATGCAACGTCTGCCTGGTGGGAGCTTCTAGGCCTTCCGTTAGTAGCCACCCACATCTAGACTCTTGAGTGCCTTGACCCACGACCACAGGCTTGCTTCACTGCCCAAACACACTTGGCAATGAGATCTTCCCTCTGGACTGTGGTGGTGTTCTCGTTGCTGCCTTCAGTGTCCATTGCCAGGTCTCCTTCCTGACCTGTCTTTAGCTTCCTATTTAGTATAGTTTCCACTATTCCGTCTTGTATGTTTGAGAGAGGAAGGGAAAGAGAGGGGAAGGAAGGAGGTAGGGGGAGGGAGTGAGGGAGGGGGAGACTTTCTCTTATAGACTAAGCCGCTTTCCCCACATGATGGGAAGCTAGGAATATATTAGTATAAACTCCCTAACTGTTCTCTCACTGAAGCACATGTACCTAGTCCTTCTGCTTAGCTTAGAACTCACTCAGTTAGACCTCTGGGACCTGTCCCAACCCCACGAGCAATTTCATTAATCTGCTCCCACTCATGCCTTCATTGTCTACAGTGAGGAGACTGTTCAGTATTGAAAAGGATGGCAGAGTTGAATAAAAGCTCTCTCTTCTGTCTGTCTGTCTGTCTCGCTCTTATACACACACACACACACACACACACACACACACACGCCAACAATGGAGTATTGAGAACTATACTAGACAGGAAGCTTCTCAAATGACCCCAAAGACTCAGGTGTTGAATGGTTGGTCCTGACCCCAAGACACCATTGTGAGAACGCTTCAGAGGTGTGACCATGAAGAAAGTTAAGACTACTGAGACACACACTTGAGGGGAGAAATGACACTCTAGGTCTTCCCCGTCTTTTAGCTCCCAACCATCTTGAGATGATCAGGCATCTGCCTACCATCATGTGCTATACTGCCTTCGGCCTAAAAAAGAGGGCCAGATGATCATGGACTGAAATCATAAGCCTAGACAAAGCTTTCTTCTACATTAATAGTCTCAGGCATTTTGTCACACTAACAAGAAACTGACTTTCAAAGAGGGGTAGGCGGTAATTCTGATCTCTGTTCCATAGCTACATCCAAGAGACAACATGTTGCCTCTGATAAATGTCCTGCCTCTCCCTTCCAAAGAAAGTTGGGAGGAAAAGAATTATTACAAAGGTCATTTGAAAACAAGCAAACACTATGCAGATTGAAGCTGTTACAGTTATGGATTACAATTTTTCTTTAAAATGACATGCTTCTCTGTGAAGCACGTTGGGTCCAAGGCTCCATTCCAGTTGGGCACTATGAAGCTGTCAGCTGTTCTTGGGCAAGGCCCTGAGTCACATTTTAGGCAATGCATATTTGCACACAGCCCCAAGTTCCAATGGAATTTGTATTTTCTGGACCAGGGCATAGCAATTAGTATTTAAAAACCAACCAACCAACCAACCAACCAACCAACCAACCAACCATCAACAACCAACCATATCCCCAGGGGATCCTGTTCAATTAGGTTTTGGAATCATTCTTTAAAAAGAACATGTTTCTCCATGACAGGAGAAATCTAAGAGTAAATCTGATCCATGAGGCTAGGATTTGTTTGTCACAGTCTTTCAAACTCCACCAGAACCTTCACTTGTAGGAGAGACATTTCCAGGAAGCAAGTTAGCTTATGGGGCAGGAATGACTGAAGCCTTCACTGTTCCTAGGATCTGTGACTGCTCTGTAATGTGGGAGGGTCTGGTAGGCAGAGAGTTGGAGCTGGGAGTAGAGCACTCCCTATCCTGAAGGAAATCTTATTCTCAGAGGAGACCAAGAGCATGCTGAAAGAGGCTTGGATAGCAATAGAAATGGTATTAGCTAGCAGTCACCAGTAACATCGCTGCCTTCTTCCCAGATGGGCTATTCACTGCCAGAGACATTTCAGTATGGCCAGCTGAGAAATGGCATGGGGGGAAGGCTGCCACAAGCCAAGGCAGTACAGGCTCTCTCCTGACAAGGTCCATGGACCCTGAAGCAGACCCTCAACCATTCTGTTGAAATGCACACAGTGAACCAGACAGTCCTTCCTGTCCTTCAAACTGAGCTTGGTAGCACTTAGGACCTGAGTAACTTCCACTCATGGATTATTTTTAAACTGGCCTAACTTTTCCTTTCCTTAGATTCCTAGGTCTGACGTGATATTGATGATCATTTTAGGCTTCCTGGTTGAATAGGCTACTTTTCAACCCACTTGTTATCTATAAAGTCTAAGTTAGTGGTTTGCATAGTGTGATCCTTGGACCAGATGCATGTGAGCTAACATGGAAACTGGCCATGAATTCAGACTCTCAGCACTCATTCCAGACCTGATTAAGACACTTGGGCATGGAGCCCAGTAATCTGTTTTGATAGCCCCCCCCCCCAAGTGATGCGGACAGGCTCTTCTGTGATGTCCCACAGTGCTGCAACAATACTCAGGTTTGCTTTCTATTGCTGTGATAAACATCATGACCAAAACCAGCTTGGGGAGGAAAGTGTTTTCATATCTCACAGGTTTAAAGTTCATCATCAGTGATGACAGGACTGGAGTTCAAGGGTAAAACCTGGAGACAAGAGCTGAAAATTGACAAGATTGTAGATCCTAGCTTGTTCTTTGATGGCTTGCTCACTTTGCCTTTTATATACCTCAGAACCACATGCCCAAGGATGGTGCTGCCCACAGTGGGCAGTCCTCCACCAAAGTTTTGACCACAGGCTAATTTTACATAGGCATCTTCTCAATTAAGGTTCTCCTCTTTGCAGATGACCCTAGCTTGTGTCAAGTTGAAAAAAACTAACCAGCACAGATGATGTCCCATGATGCTAGGATGATGACTCATGGTGCTGGGATGATGACTCATGATGATTCATGGTGCTGGGATGATGAGTCATGATGCTAAAATGATGACTCATGATGCTAAGATGATGACTCATGATGCTAGGATGATGACTCATGATGCTAAGGTGATGATTCATGATGACTCATGGTGCTAAGATGATGACTCATGGTACTAAGATGATAACTCATGATGCTAAGGTGATGACTCATGATGCTAAGGTGATGTTTCATGATGCTAAGGTGATGTCTCATGATGCTAAGGTGATGTCTCATGGTGCTAAGGTGATGTCTCATGGTGCTAAGGTGATGACTAATGGTGACTCATGGTGCTAGGATGATGACTCATAAGTCTAGAATGAAGTCCCACAAAGTCAACATCCCCTAGCATCGTCATGCAACAACCTTCAAAATCTTAAACATTTTATCTGAGAAAGGTCACAAACAACCAATCTCATACTGACTTTCTTGATGACTATTTTCTTAGGATAACTCAAAGACCACCCATTCCTCCAATGTAAAACAACACATAATTTATAAAGTGACAGGATCATGATGTATCGTTTTATTTGTAAATGAGATTCCACACAATTATTTATCTATAAATACTTCTACCTAACTCACAATATATGACCAGAAGGGGCTTAAGACACTGCTAAAAACTGACTAGGTTTTAAAATAGCCTTAAAAAAAACCTCTTTAACAGTGCCATATATTTTCAATGTGGGATTCTAACAGGGAACCATCCCCTTTCCTGCAATTCACAGCCTGCCCTTCTCAACTCTTAACCTCTGGTTGGCCCCAATATCATGGCATTTTTTTGACTTAAGTCAATTCTGAAATATTGTTTTGCTTGGCTTTCGGATCCTTTCACAATTTTGATTATAAAGGTTGCCTGTTACTTGGTTTGATCTGGGTTCCTAAGCAGGTTTCTGCTTTCTGAAATTCTCTGTTGCTGAAATGGGGCTGTCCATCAGAGACCAGACAGCCCACAGATCACTTGTGGTTATAGAAGTGGCCACAGGCCACCTGCAGGTCCCTTTCCCAGTATCTGAATCACGAATGGTCTTTGGCAATCCTCTGTTGCCCATTTTCTCTTGGACCTTCAGAAAGAACTATTTTATAGATTGTCTAATGACCAGTAAAGAGAATGGATGAGCCTAAGAAGTTCAGCTTAATCTACAGCTTCATGATTTTCCCAAACATGAGACAAAGTTCCATGTAATTGGTCCCATGAACCATTTTTCTTTTTTTTTTCCAGTAATCATTTTGTTAGCCAAAGAAATACATGGGAGAATGTGAATCCTCAAGTATGTAGTTCATCCAAAATCCACAGAACAAAAGACCATTCAGAACTGTGTTTCCCATGCAGACTCTCAAGAGTGGGCCTGAATTTGCTGATCCCTGGTATGATCTTGTGCTTTTATGGTGCCAGATAGACAGTGGCATACTCACAACTTGAAGGCAAACACAGCTATTACCAAAAACTAAGCTATATAAAGTTTCTAATTTTAGTTAAATTATATTATAGCTTATCAACTTTTAATTTTTTAATTCTATTTTGCAATTATTATTCAGTGGAGATTAGTTTGTAAAGTGGTATACACACACACACACACACACACACACACACACACACACAAATTAGTATTGTAGCACCTGCATTTTTTCCCCAAATCTGTGTTGGTCATAATAGCTGGCTGAAATTTTTCCCATTGAGAGAAGTCACTTCAGAGAAATCAACATATGTATATGTTATATATTTCATATAACATTTGTTGTTATTATTATTATTATTATTATTATTATTATTACTACTACTACTATTATAGAGCTGGTCAACTTACCATGACTACAGCTCAGACACCTACCATTAAGCCACATTGTGCTGCTGATCACAGCAAGTTGCTCTATTCCGGAATGCTCTCCATTATCTGCCAGTGAAATCGGTCTGACTCAGAAATGTGCGTGCCTGCGAGAACGCTGACAAAAATACTATCTTTGAAGGGAAAATAAAATTCCTTGGAACTTGGGCAATCCTTCTCCAGGCCCACAGAATATGATGGATTACCTCATTCAGTTCTGGTAACCACTGTTGCATTTCCCTATTCTCATTCAACAGATGAGGACCGGAAGGGGACGCGCTCTGTCCAAGGCCACATGGCCCGAGAGCCTCCCAGTCTGGCTGAAGGCTGAAGGCCAAGCCCAGTCTTTTTTAGCTTCTACCACAGATTACTCCTTTATGCAATCTGTTTTAACAGTGTTTTTGTTTGTTCATTTATGTTGTTGTTTTTAAAGACCCACATCTAGGTTTTTCTCCTTCCTTCGATCAGCAATGTAGCCAGTTCTGATAAAGCTACATCTACAATTTATAGAGAGTAACCCAGGAATCTCCGCTCCTTCCTCACCACAGTCAGAAATTATGTCTATATTGCGGTAACACCTGAAATACACCAGAGCCTGATACTCCACACCTCTGCCCCTAAGAATGCTGAAGGTGTGCGGGCATATAAAGAAAGCTGTGCACTTTGGATCTAAGTGTTTCCAGTCCAAAGAGAACATCTAAGGTGTTGAGCATAGGTTAGCAGTCACCATGAGACATGAAGACTGGCCCGGCCCTCTGCCTCTGAACCTTCCACTTTTACAGATTGTATATCTATAGATTGAGCCAAGCACAGGTCTCTCAGGGGACCTACCCTGAACCTGCCCAGACTTTCTTCTTATCATTATTCCCTAACCAGTACAGTGTGACAACCATTCATGCAGCAATATACTGGATCAGGTAATACAGACCAGCCAGACTTGGTTGGATGTGTGGAAGTTATATGTAAATTCCATGTCATTTGTTTATAAAGGATTGAAGCCTTCAGGGGTTTTAGAACCCATTTTGGGCAGGGTATAGATACAACTCTATTGAATGTGGAAGGCCAAATGTAGGGATGTGTGTACATGTATATATGTGTGTGTGCATGCATGTGTGTGTTGTATACATTCTCCATGATGGAAAAAAATGAGTTACACAAACATATATAGGAATATGTATACACACATACATATGCACACACATAAGATTTTTTAAAAATATACATTCTCTTCATGGAGGGGGAAACAAGCTATACCCACAAATAAAAGAACATGTATACACACATCACACATGTACACACGTACATACATGCACACATTGCACACATACGCTTGTGTGGTTTATTTCATATGTATTCTCCATGAGAGGGAAAGTAAGCCACACACAAGTGGGAACATGTGTTTTATGTTTGTGACTGGGTTGCTTGTCTCCTCCCCAGGGACTTTCACAGAAAAACAAACAAACTCATTTCTCTTTATTAAATGGGTACCCATCCTATCCTTGCAGTATGACTATGGTGGCTTTATGACTTAACCCTGGGAAGAATGCAAAGAATGCCTGGCTGGCCATGAGCTTCCCCAGTACATACACAGCACTACTTATGACCTGTAGCACTTGGAGACATGTTTTCAACATGACGCATGTTTGTTGGAGTGCGAGACGAAAGCCTGCCCAGATGTTGGTTTTCTTTGGCTCGAGGAGAAGGTCCCACTGATTGATCAATACCAGCCTTTGGGCCCTGTGGCTGGGGTTCACTTCAGTCCCAAGACCCCGGCTAGAGTTGAGCCCTTGAGATGTTTTCTCAATACGCTAAGCAGAGATAACTGTAACCAGTGACAGAGAAGAAACCCATCTGTCTCCTGGTCAGACCTTTTGAGGCTTGTTATGTGACTGAGCTCATAGCTGGAAAGTGTTTTGGAGACCCTGGAAGGAAACATACCCATGCCAGTGAAGCGCTACAGATGGATTCTTAGAGGTAAGTTACCAGTGGCTATCAATACTGTCACCTTCACATTAAAGGATGGCACTTCTGCTTGACCTCGGGATACTGGTGGGTATGGGGTGACATTTAGAGTAAGTGATGCCAGGTTCCTTGGACAACATGTTCTTGAGAGGAATGTTCCCTGACGGTCTATTAAAATTTCACATTAATGGGTCTGATTGCCAGTCTCCATGGGGACACCTTAAAGTAATCAGGCTGTCAAATTAAAAGCCAAGCAAATAGTTCCTCTGCATTCTAAAGATGGAGCTAATGCTGGGGGTTACCATTCTGCCTCATGGTTCAGGAAGACATGAGATAGAGGTGGTCACTTCATGAGTCCCTTCCTGCTCAACTGTGTTGTTCTCAATCGGGAGAGGTTTTATTCTTTAAGGGATATTTGGCTGTACTTCGCTTTTGATAATCACAACTGCAAGGTGCTACATTACCTAGCTGATGGGCAAATGGGACCTTCCTCCCCCCCCCTCTCTCTCTCAGGTGTGGGTGTGGCTCCAGGTCTTCTTCTCTATCTGCATTCATAAGTTCCTTCTTTCCTGCCTTAAGATGAGCATGCCTGGACCACATAGCCACTTGCTTTTGGGGCTTTAAATGCCATTCCCAAGCCATTGTCTGACTTCGCAGATGGTCTGGGTAGGAAGCCTTCCTCTCATTTCTCCCCTCTGAGTGGAATTCCTCAGTGAATACGTAGTACGACATTGTTAGGGTCAGAGACTGGAGCTGCATTTATGCACGCCTTTTGCCAAGACCCCAAGACAGACTTGGAAAGGTGTCACTGGGCTTCTCTGTTCTTCTTCCCAATGTGGCTACACTGAATCAATCTGCTTTTCACTATTGATTGCGCCTTTAATTGGCCTAATGAGTGTGGATGGCCGGGCCTGGCTTGTCCGGGTGGCCAGGGTCCAGGCTCTGACTCTGACCATTGTGGTAACACATGCGGATGGCGTTCCACACAAGGACTCCTGGGCATTTAACCTTTCCTCCAGTTCCTTTCTTATCACTTCAGAACATGCATTCATTCATCCAACATTAGTGGAATGTCTCCTTTATACCTGTTTCTGGGCTGAAGATTTTTAAATGAATATATTTCCTGGTTCTCAAAGAGCTTCACAACGAGAAAAGTGGCGGTTCTTATTTTTGGCGCTAGAAGTTGCACCATGGAGACCAGCATCCAGTGCCACCGGGTAGAAAAAGTTCCAGGAAAGTCATGGACTAGAGGTTGCCATTTTTTGATGGCTAAGCACTCTAACACGTGGGTTTGAGAACTGGGACTGAGCCATGGACACAAAGGAAAACAAAAACATCCTAGTAAGTCCCTCCAACTTTTACATGACTACCCCTGATTCCAAGTTTATATTATTCTCACTTTGGCATGGTAAACTGTCTTTTTTTTCCTTCAAGAACTGAGAAAATGATAGAAGAGGCAAGACATGCATCTGTGAATTCTCATTAGGAATCTTGTTGGTTCTGAGAGAAGGACTCACATTGAACCCAGAACAGTCTAGAGTCACCTAGATGAGTTGGCCTTGAGTTGTGGCAATCCTCCTGCTTCAGCCTCTTGTGCACTGGGATTAAGGTTTGTGCCGCACTACCCCGAGTGACTCTTTTTTGTTTTCTAAAAAGTCGTTCTTAAACTCTAGTGTGGTAATATTGGCTATTGCATTAGTCAGGGTTCTGTAGAGTCACAGAATTTATGGGTAGTCTCTATATAGTAAGGGAATTTGTTGATGATTTACAGTCTGCAGTCCAACTCCTAACAATGGTCATCAGCAGCTGTGAATGTAAGTCCAAGGATCTAGCAGTTGCTCAGTCCCACACAGCAAGCAGGCAAAGGAGAGAGAGTCGTCTTCTTCCAATGTCCTTATTTAGGTCTCCAGCAGAAGGTGTAGCACAGATTAAAGGTGTGCACCTTAATCCCAGATGATCTTGAACTCTCTCAGTTTTAATCTCCTGGAATACATAGCCATTATGCCTCAAGCTCTCCATACCAAGATCCAGATCAGAAACTTATATCTTCCAGCCTACATATTAGGATCACTGGTGAGCCTTCCAATTCTGGATTGTAGTTCATTCCAGATATAGTCAAATTGACAACCATGAATAGCCACTACAGCTATGTAAGAGGTCCTTTATTTGGCAATCCTCCTGCCCCTGCACAGTGAGATAGCTTTCCCTGGGGACTCTGTTCCTTGATTTTATCTTTCTACCAATTTTCCTGGTCAGTTGGCTCCATATTGAGAACAATTATCAGAGGCCAAGCTGTGTAAGGGTAGCGGAGGAGGCTGACATTAATGAAGGCTTGGGTCAGAAGGGCCCAAAAAAGGCTCAACTCCTGTTCCCTGGTCTCTCTGTCATTTGACAGGAACCTCTAAAAACCCTCCTAGCTCACCAGCCACTGGACCTGTATCTCCTCTACTCTTTCCCCCTTTGCAAGTTTGAAGCTGACCTTGCTCTGTTATTTTTTGTTTGTTTGTTTATGTTTTTTGGTTTTTCGAGACAGTTTCTCTGTGTATCCCTGGCTGTTCTGGAACTCACTTTGTAGACCAGGCTGTCCTCGAACTCAGAAATTTGCCTGCCTCTGCCTCCCAAGCGCTGGGATTAAAGGCATGTGCCACCACTGCCCGCTGTCCTTGCTTTGTATCAATCCTTTTACCCTGCAGTCAGCTACCAGTCGCTATCCTGATGGCTCCTGAGTCACTGAGTCTTGATGCACTCACTTGGTTGCCTGTCTCCAAGGCCCTGAAGCATCCAAGCCCAAATCCAGCAGCTTGCTCTCCTGTAAACCTTACACCTATGCTGTGTTTTCAATAGCAAAGCTGAAGGGCTTCTGCTGAAACGGGCCCACAGCACAGAATAAGTACACTTAGAAAGAGGCCAAGCCAGCAAAGGGATCATTTAGAAATATCTTCGAGGTCAAGAGGCTCTACATCTGTGCTTATTTGCATGGGGGCATTTTTGTTGCTTGGACAAGTAGCTTCATTCTAGAAATCTGACTTTCAAACTCGACTCTAATGTTGACAGAGTCCTCTCATCCCTAGGCGTAACTAAAAAGGGCGTGGGAGAGAAAAAAACCGCTTTGTGAATAGAAAGAAAGGTGCTGGGTGAAACTCTAAACCACGCACAGACTTCTAAGCTCCCTCGCTCTTCAACCTTTGCAAGATCCTAGGGATCCTAAGCCTCGGGTACCACAAGGACGTGAAAATAAGTGTTACACAATCTAGAAGCACATCCATCGGTTGCTCGCAGGAAGCTTACTTCATTAGCGGCAAACTGTTGTGTGCAGGCGCTGAGCCTTATTTTATTAGCCCCGTGCAACATGTTCTGTGGAAGGTTATTCTTTCTTCCTCCCAGCTGGCAAGGATGCTGACTGAACTCTGCTGAGGGTTTAACACTTCACATACCAGCGCTAGGTCACCCACTAGGCTGCTTCTAGGATATAACACTGCCGCTTCCCAAAGCCCCTGGAAGAAGGAACGGAGAGCCTCTGGGAGCTTGCAGGGTACTGTCCTCTGTATACATTGGTCACCCCCTTTCCTTCTCATCCATCCTTTGATGGAGTTTTATGACCCTCAGACAGCACATATCAGTGATATGGTTTTATGCTCCCCCTACTCCTAAGATATCTGATAAAAATGAGAGACAACTAGCTTATAGTCATTTTCTGGTTAGCAACACAGACAGTCCTCAGGGCAGAAACAACTGAAGAGGTGAGACAGAGAGTGCACCCGCCACCATGTATGAGATCCTCCTCGTGGCTCCGAATCAGACCTAGAGTACAGGGCTTGGCTGGAATAGTTGGGACCAGCTGTCTCTCCTTTCAAGTGAGAATCGCTGCTTCCCCTGCAGGGACAGGGGAGGTCTGATGTCCCAGACCCACTTGTGTTGGGCCCATAAGCCCTTGTTGCACTGAGACAGGACAATTATGAGGATGCAGAAAAGAAGGGAAGCCTTGGAGTCTGGCTGAAGTCTCTCGCCAGCTGAGAGCTCAGCACCACAACACGATGAGCATTTACTGTGGAGACTGCCTACTTGCCAGACCATACTCCTCTTACATGGAGATATCCCTTCCATGCTCGTGACCTATGGTTCTCAATCAGCCTGTATGCCTATCTAATACACTACGGTAAAACACCCTATGGTACCATTTATAAAACATTGATATAATTCTTGACTAGCAGGTAAGAGACCATTGCTTGGATTCCTGCCATTTAAAAACTGGACACGATAGGACACATATACAATCCGAGAACACGGATAAGTTTAAGGTTATTCTTGGCTACACAGTGAGTCCAAGGCCAGCCTTGGGATTCATTAAACTCTGCCTCAGAAAAAAAAAAAAAAGACAACCACGTTCTGTATGGTAGTTACTAAGGCATTTGAGTGCAATTTTCTTTTGAGAAGCCCACATCCATAGTAGAGTGTGAACTTCTTTATGTACCTTTCTCCATGAGCACCATGTTGAGTCTATGTCATACCGACCAGTCTTGAAAGATGCTTCCAAGGCATAGTCAAGAATGTAGGTTTCACACAAGTGCAGGTCTCTGAAAGAACCACAGGGGGCAGTGTGGAGCTGCAATAGTCTCTGTCCCAGTCCCTAGCTTCCCCTGTGGCTGACATCCTTGAGGAGCAGTGGATGAGGCTCCAGGGGTCCGATCCTGAATGAAATCAGGTAAGGCCATCATCTTTGTGCCCATCAGACATTAGCTTTCCTCTCTAGAAGTTTCACACGCCTCAATAAGATTTCCGTGGTCATCAACCGGGGGAGATGGTCTTAGCCCAGTCTGAATGCAAATTTAGAATTAAAAAACAACAACAAAAAATGAATAAACAAAGCTAACTGCTAAAATAATCCTTTGTAGTTTGAACATCTACGGATCATACACATGTATGCCCTGGCATCAAAGGGAGCTAGGACTCTCTTGCCACAGAAATCAAAATCCACAGGTACTCAAATCCTTTACAGAAGGTGGTAAGGTGCTTATATAACCATGCACCTCCCCATAATTATAGTCATCTGTAGTTACTTATAATATTTAACACAGTATAAATGCTATGAAAATAGCTGTTATATTAATTACAGAATAACAACAAAAAATAGTCTATACATGCTCAGTGCAGACACAAGCTTTGAAGAAAAAAAGTTCTAACAGTAGCTGGTTGAATTTCTAGATGTGGCGTTTACAGATATGGAACACAAGGACATAGAGGGTCCACTATATACACATATCTATCTATCTGTGTGCATGTGTGTGTGTGTGTGTGTGTGTGTGTATTATCTATTATATTATCTATTCATATCCATACTGCAGACACAGGCATATGTGTATACCACAAAAGAATGAGACACTATCATGAAGTAGACCGCTGTGTGCATGTGTGTACATATCTAAATATACACATTACATATGCATATACACATTACATACACAGACACACATGTATACCACAGAAGACTGAGACATTACCATGAACCAGATTGGTGCTGGAGTTCAACTGTAGCAGAGTAACTCAGGCCTTGGGTGTGCATGGTTGCTTTAATACCAGAAAAAAAAAAAAACCACAAAAGACCTTTGATACTGTCTCATATGACAGCTGGCCAGAGGCTGCCTAACAGAAGCATCAGGCCTCTTCCAGTTTCTGAGCAGAGGTGTCAATGTCTTCAAGGGAAGCATCTCTCTCTCTCTCTCTCTCTCTCTCTCTCTTTCATCTACTATCTGTCTATCTATAATCTATGTATCTATAGATCTATATATCTATGTACTTATGTATGTATCTATGTATCTATGTATCTATGTATGTATCTATGTATGTATCTATGTATCTATGTATCTATCTATCTATCTATCTATCTATCTATCTATCTATCTATCTTTTTTTCAAACATTGTCTATCTAGCACAGGCTGGCCCTATCTATCTATCTATATTTTTTCAAACATTGTCTAACTATCTAGCACAGGCTGGCCTCAAACTCAAAAGAGTCACCTGCCTCTGCCTCTCTGGTACTATGATTAAAAACACACTACCACATCCAGCTACTTATTTATATATTTTAAAACAGAGACTCAAGTAGGCCAGGCTGACCTTCTTGCTCTTCCTGCCTCCACCTCCAAAGTGTTGGGACTCCAGGTCTGTGCTAGTGCTAAGCCTTTTCCATCCTAAGTCACTGTACTGCCCCTGCCCTCAGTGTCACCCTCTCATTGCTTCCTCTGTCCCTTTTATTTCCTAAGCTCTTGTTCTAAAAGAAGGACCAACAAGAAGCTGGGTGGAGTGGGGTTCTCCAGGTCATGGAGCCACATGTGATATTTCTGGATCTTGCTCAAGTTCTGGAAGCAAAGGTAAGGAAAGCGAGACATTCTCTCTGCCATTGTTACAGAAAATTCTTGTGACTTTTTTTTTTTAACTCAAAGTAAATAATGTAAAGAGACACTGGAGGGAGCCCTAAACTACCTAGTGATGGAAACAGTGCTGAAAATATGTACTCAAAAAATCCAATACAGAAGTTACTGCTTTGCGGATGATGGGATGAACTGTATCTTTTATTGGCCAGTTTGGATTCTAAACTGCAGGGCCAAGGGGATCAAGGTGAGTGTTATATGAGGGTGTTGGGGATGGGGGCAAATAAAACATCCTGACCTTGGTGTTCCTCAGCCCACAAAGGAAGCTGATTATTCCTGGCTCTTACATGACCTTTTCAAAACAGAACCTGGAACTTTCCTTGGAGAGCCACCATGGTTCTTTTAAGCAAGACGATTGGCGAGACCGAGTAAAGACACAAACGTAGAATCAGACCACATGAACTTTGTTCTGTGCATGCCTGATTTTTTCCATGGCACACTAAAAGGTGCTTTGCCCTTAGGGAAGGGTCAGCCTATCGTTATTGTCTCAAAGTCACAACTATCATGTAGTCCAGATCCCTAAGTACGCACAGAAAGCTCTGAATGAGGAGACCTTATGACACATTGAGTCGGAGGACATTTTGACCTTCTTGGGGGACCATCTAGCCCACTTCTGCTGCACTTTCAAGGCTAAAGCTCATTGGCAAGGAGCAGAGCCCAGTCTCCCTTCATGCCAACAAAGGCTTGCTCTATTCAAGCTGGGTCCCAGCCCAGCTGTCGGGTGGACAAGCAGTTTTCCCTACAGGTTCCTTCCTTCCTTCCTTCTTAGCTCACCTCTCTCCTGTCGGAGTCTGGTTGCAGCCAGGCATTATTGCTTCCTGTTCCACTCTGAAGCGAGGTGTCTTAGCTCTACAGCGCCACTACCTAGGGCACCCGGCCGCTATGCTTCTCCTGCCCCAATGGACTGAACTCCCTTTGGCTGTGAGCCAGAATAAAGCCTCCTTCCCTCCTTAAGTTGCTTCTTGTCAGGTACTTAGTCATGGTGATAAGAAAAATAATGAATACACGACAAAACCTTTCATTTTCCAGTCTGCTTGCTTCAGCTCCACTCGGCAACTTCTTTGAAGTTCACTACGCACTGGGTGATAGCTGTGATCTAGGTTACAATGTTACAATGCAAAACTTGATGAAAGCCAGGATCTATGTTACAATGTTACAATGCAAAACTTCCACGCTGGTAATACAGGAAGCTTCCACCTCAGAAACAAAGTCTCTTTTGTTACTAAATCTATACTCTAGCTGGTCCTTGAATTTACAGAGTCTCCCTGTCTCTGCCCTTCACTCCTTCATGGGACTGCTGGGATTATAGACACTTACATAGACTACTACTGTACTAGGCCTTTACATGGGTCTTGGGGATCTAAATTCAGATGTCAGGCTTGTAGGACGAATGTCTTATCCACAGTCATTTCCCCAGTCCTGGACTACTTGTCTCCTTGTAGAGAGCCCGCGGTATACTTGATGCTTGGTCTTGGCTGATACTCAGGACCGCTATGTGCAAAGTACAGCTAATGTCCATTATAGAGCTCATAAAACCAGGACGTGAGAAAAGGCATGAGAGATAAGAAAGGTTGAAAGAGCTAAGTGGAAGAAGCACGTTCTTCTTATAGGGGAAGCATCTCCTCTGTCCTACATTGCTTCAGGAGATGACACTTACCAACCTAGTCACTCATAAGGACCTGGGAGGTCTGTCACATTTTGGGATCTGATAATAATGTTTACCACTCAGGGATAGAAGGGGTTAATTCTCTTACTGTATGTACTAAGCAACAGAGAAAAAGACAGGCCAATCAACAAAACTCACGGTGTCGCAGGGTAGAAACAGGAGCTGACAGGACCTTTCTGAAGGGGATCAGAGGACTTACGGAAATAAGTGACTTAGAGTCCCTTTCCAGTTAACTATATTGAGCAATGGCTTCCCTAATGCCTGCATTCACACCCAATCACTTGACCTCTGGATCCAATTCATTATTAAAAAAATGGTAAGTAAGACTCCATCTTAGAAACCCTTTCCTGCAATAGAGGAAGATCCCAGAAAAGGGATACAACTGTGAGGGAGAGACGCTGAGTTTATGACGTGTATGCTGTCACCTACTTTCATAATTGTCCCATAGTTTTAACGAAGAGGAAATAATAAGACAATATGGCTAGATAACTAGTCTCAATTCTCACAGCTAGTGGGCAGGGCAAGTAGAACATGAATCCAGAACGGTCAAATTCTGATATGCACTGTACCCCAATGTACAGTGGTACACAAATAGGTGCTTAATAACAAAAAACCTGGTAGCCAGGGAGAGGGAGATGGCTCAGTGGGTAAGGCTCTGGCTGTTTAAGCATGCAGACCTGAGGTCAAAGGCCAAGCACCCACAAGGAAAGCCAGTGCAGGCCTAAAACTCCAGCACTGGAGGCACAGGATAGGAAGCTCCTGGAAGCTCACTGGCCAGCCAGGCGAGCTGAAGGGCTGAGTTCCAGACTCAGCCAGAGAGACACTATCTCAACAATAGTGGTGGAGAAAGAGATGGAAGAAGGCATCTGATACCAACCTGTGGCTACAGCAGATACACATATTGTGAGGTTTAACCAACCAGATGGAGCTCACGGTGAGCTTCATTCTTCACCTAAGTTGGTTAAATACCCCTTAGTCATTTCTTATAATGGAAATGGTCATTGTCACCAAGAAGACTGACACTGGCTGCTTAGGAACGCACGACTGTCACTTGCTTTTACATTTTCCAGGAGGAATTCGGTTCTGCTCTTGTATTTAATATTTGCATGACGAGGCTCCCGGTTTACAGGATGGCGTCTGCATTTGCCCCTCTTGTGAAAAAAAAGGTCTCTCTCTTTCTCTCCCTCTCTCTCTCTCTCTCTCTCTCTCTCTCTCTCAGCATGGTCATTGTTTTCATGGGCATCTGGTTTTTCTGTCTTAATTAGGAATTTGGCTTGCTTTCTAATTCATCTATGAGTTTTATATAACATCATGTAATTTTAAAAGCTGGGGTTTTATGATGCTATTAAGAAAAAGGGTTCTCAGATGCACAGAGACCCAGGCTCCTTTCTGCTCCACTTCACATTTTTTTTTTTTTTAAAAAAAACAAGTATAAAGTTTTGCAGAACTTTTGTGATATTCTGCTCCCCCTGCTGGCCACTCATGGAAGCTGCCTGAGCTGACCAGATGCTGGATATAAAAAGTCAAAGCCAGGGACGGGTTTATGTTGCTGTAAAGCACACTCTTAGCATTTAAAAAATTAACGCTCAAAACTGGGATGGGATGTGGAAACGTTACTTGGCTTGCAAACGTGGGGACGGAATCACTAAAAGCCCATGAAGAACTTGACATGGATCATGGAGGTGGCTGGCGTCAGAGGAGTTAGCCTTTGCCCTAGTCTCTCGCTTTCTGAGACGCTGGGCAAGTTGCAACCATGACTGGCCCCCGTACTGCCCTTATGGTTACCTCCAAGTTTGAAATACCATGACTTTACCATGAACTTAATTGACATCTCTTCCCTGAAGGGATGTATAATCCACTTGATGATAAGAGATGAACACCATAAGCCAATTAGAGAGTCCATGTGTTGAAAGCCGTCATGGAAAAGGAGCCTGAAGCAACCTGTGGAGAAGGGAACGTTCTTCTATGTTGCCGGTACTGGGAGTTCTGAATAATAGTTACCTCATCAGCTACGCTGGGCTTTCCCTCACCGTTCAATATTTTTGAAAAATACAATTTAACCAGTGAACCATCTAAACTTAAGTGAGGATGGCCTCTGATGGACTTTTTTTGTTTGTTTGTTTGTATTTGTTTGGTTTTCTCTATGTTTTCTTAGCTGTCCTTGAACTCACTCTGCAGACCAGGCTGGCCTTGAACTCACAGAGGTCTGCCTGCCTCTGCCTCCTGAGTTCTGGGATTAAAGGTGTGCACCACCACTGTCCAGCTTCTGTCTTGTTTTTTACTTCATGTGCTGTTAACAGGTCCCAAATCCAAAGATGTAAAACAGTATAAATAATCCCTTCAGTGAATTCTTCTCCTCCTCCTCCTCCTCCTTCCTCTCCTTCTCCTCAAATAGTGAACCTTCAGTAGACTGCAAGTCTATTAGAGTCCTAGATAGTCAGGCTTTGAACAAAGCCTCCTATCTATGCAACAGTGTGTCTTTCAAATGAGCAGGCCACTCCTAAAGATGGGAAGTATTCAAAAAGAAGAAGCTAATGGGATGGTTGATAAGATTAGCTACTGATCTACACTCTTGAAGAAAATGGCATGATGATCTTACATAATCAACAATAATAAACAACTCATTTCCAGCTATTACTGACTACAGGGATTGGCTGTCATGGTTGTTATCAGCACATGTTACTTAAATATTAATATTAAAGTAAATTCAGTGGTATTTAATAAGTTAGAGGGTGTTGCATGCAACCGTTGGGAACTCAGGAGCCTTAGCCATAGGGCGGACTCAGTGAATGCCTTCTGGAGGTGGCAGCTACTCAAGCCTAGCAAGACGTTACACACAACTGTCACCACACAACTGTCACCACTATTTTCTAGAATCTTCTATATGAAGGTAGAAAACAATATTGTGGGATAAAGTAGGATTTAAGATATTTGACAATGGAGCAAGGACAGAAGAGAATGAGAAGAGATTCTAAGCCCACTGATGGTGCCCAAGGCAAAGACAATCCTGCCAATAACTAACTGCGGAAGAGAAGGCCGGTACAATACACATGCTGCTGGCTTTGGGTGTACGGAGGGAGACAAAGTTTCCAGCCATTCAAAGCCCTGCTGAGATGTAGTTAAAGCCTTTGTAAGCCAGCAAATCACTTAAAGTAACACTTTCATTTTCCCCCATTGTGTTGAAGCTGTCTTTACAGAGGTCCTTTAGTCCTTGAGGTTAACTTGAAAACCTTAGACTATTTCTTCATCTCTAGATATCTTACACAGCAGGCCCTTGAGGCATATTAGTTGGATAAAGGATTGAATGTGTGAAATAAGGTTCGGCTGTATTGAAGTGATAAAATGCATAGCATTTGCAGGGCAATCCTGAGATTAATAAAATTAATCTGTAACGAGATTGATGTAAATGCTGATCCTAGGGCCAGGGAGATGCATCTGTGGGTAAAGTTCTTGCTGTGTGAGGATGAAGACCAGAATTCAGATCCTCAAAATCCATGGAGAAGCCATGAAGGCACAGCAGCCTGCCTGCAGTTCTAAGTGCCCTAGAGTTGGAGACAGAATACCTTGGAAACAAGCTGGGTAGCTAGACTAGCCTACCTGTGATCTCTGCTCTGAGTGAGACCGTGCTTCAGTAAGAAAGGCAGAGAGAGTGATCAAGAAAATACCTGGTGTCAATCTTGAGTCTTCCCATACATACAGACACACAGACACACAGACACACAGACACACACACACACACACACACATACACATACAGACATGCTCATGATTCTACACAGATGTAGACATGTATACACATATACATAAAGGTAAGATCTTTTAAAAATGTTGATTTCTTGAACGTTACTCTATAGACTCTGACCCCCATATTCTAATAGTACTTAATAGCAGCTAGCACTTCTGACAAGGTTCTGTGATCAATAGATTATTGGGTCCCCTCTGTAGAAATCCTGATCCACAGGTCAGACATGCCTGACATATCCTCAAATTCAAAAGTAGAAAACTGAACTAGCAATGAGTACAGTCTCAACAGTGAGTCTATAAAGATTAATTAGTCCATGGCTTTAGGCTGCTTGGGGACAACTGCTGGACACCTTCGCTGTCCTATCTCAGAAGCCCACACAGCTAGGAGGCATGCAATATCCCCACCCCCACCCTTGGAATTATCCTAAAACAAACATAAAAAAAAAATCCCAAAGAGCTAAACTAACGTCCAATGTCCATACATGTCTGTCTATGGCAACATTCTCCACCTTTGAGAAACTTTACTCCCAGGGTCCTCCACCTCCAAGAACAACAGAAGTAAATAGGCCTCAATGGTGCCAGCTTCAGCGCCTTTCAAGGCATTACTTAAATCTCACTTATACCCTAGGAGATCCAATGGATGTTTAAAAACCTAAATGCAGCCCAGTTTCTTCAAAACAAAAGCCCTTGGTATCTAGAGCTTTAAACCTTCAATCTGTCTCCCCACCCCCACACGTACACAGAGTAGTAAGTCCTCAAAGCTCCCAAGAGGCACAAGCTTGGCAATGGAACACAGCTTCCCCCGGAGTGACAGTCCAGGGAGAGTTTGTGCCTCAGCAGTCTGTGGGGCCCGGCTCCTCTGCTGGGAGCTAAAGGCGTCATAAAAGTGCATGGTGGCTGAACGCAGAGGGGAACACACTCCCTGGGGAGCTGGTGACACTTTGGATACCTGCTGCCGCCAGGTGTTGAGAGTCACGAAGCCAGACATTCTGGCTGCAAGGTGCTGCCCTAGGGACAGTCAGGAGGGAAGTCCTGTGGCTCTTAGCATCGGGGTGACAAGGTTGCTGTCTATTTACAGTAAGAGTAGATGAGCCAAGCCGTCGCAGGCATGAGGAACAGGGCAGGCAAGCGGTGTTTGATGAACGTTCCATGGAAATGTAGCAATCATTCTGCTGCATGTTTTCTCCCTCACTCTCACGCCACCCCGCAAGCAGAAATGATTACTTCATTTAGGAGCAAACCGAAGCTGGGGGAAAAAAAAACTTCCTCAAAATGCTAAGCAGATACATTAAAGATGCAGGGCCTCAAACCTAGGCCTGTCTGGTTTTTAACATGTTCTTAGCCCAATGCCTTCCATAAGACAAAATTATTTTTAGGCCTGAAGATGTGATTGGCCCACTTTGAAGGCAAGGTTTCAGATACCAGTGTTTCCGTTCAAGGTGTGGGCTATACCACTCAACGTAGTTTGAGCCTCTGGCACTGTGAGTCACATCTGTACTAAGAAAGGAATCATTTTTCTAAGGCCTGTCTGGTATTCACATCAGTGATGTCACATTCAATGGATGCTTAATAAATGGGCTGATGGCGTGTGAGGGGATAAATGCATGAATGAATGAAGCTAAGGCCGATGGGGACATTGGGGACTCAGTCAGCAATGTTGGCTTAGTCCATCACTGTAATCCCATACCTGAGAAAGTTAGCGTCAACACAAGCAAATGTTTTAGTTATCATTGTTCTGAAAGCCCTGGTTAATATCAAGTGACCTTAATAACCTAGGCTGTGGTGACAGTGGCATGTGGTGGTGGCATGTAATAAAACAAAACCACTTACCTCACAAGCCAGCAAGCAGAGATGAAAAAGAGACCAGGTTCTCCCATACCCTAGTATCAAGGGCATACCCATAGTGTTCCCAGAACCTCCTCTGTGTAGCACTACCCTCTGAGCCAAAGAGCAGCCATCTTGATTATTATTATTTCAGCCATTCTGCTTGGCAAAGGTCTTCTCAGCAGGACTTGTTGACTGCTGACATTCTCTCAAAAGGAGAAATGAGGGGGGTCATGGGACCGTCCTCTCAACCAGCTGTAATTGACCTAATTACATCCAGCCTCCAGGTCTTGGCGAGAAACTAGAAGGACTATATTACATAGGTTGGAGAAGACTTGGGGAAGGGGGCCCCATCTATGCAGCTATGGGGAGGCCCTCATCTATGTTGGGGGAAGACTTTCCAGGGCAGCTGAAGGGGGTCACCCACCTTCCCTCACCCATGCTATCTAAGAGAGTCCAATAAATTTATCGGTTCCTCAGGGAGACCTTTGGTGGGCTCAAATTTTGCTTTATCACTAGGACACTAAAGAGGAAGGGGCAGATACTCCCTATCCTCTCCTCGGGAGAAAATTCTCTAAACAGGTCCTATCACTTCCTAATACTGTGTCCATAGGGATAAAACCTTTCATACTAGCTCTTAAAGACATACGTCCAAGTCATAGCACCCATATGGAAACAGACTGGCCAATACCCAGCCTTAAAAAACAAAACAAAACAAAACAAAACAAACAAACAAACAAATAAAAAACCCAGGAGGACACGGTTTTGAGTCACGTGATGTGATATTTTTGGTGTCTGGGGAAACAGCCTTGGTGTGTGGCGGGTCTGAGCGTTTTTTGATGGCAGCGACCCACCTGACCTGATGTTGATTTCTACTGAGAACTGAGCTCAGTCTAAAGCCAAAGTTTCCTTTGGAAAGATCCAGCTCAGAAGAACAGATATGAGAATGGGGCTTCAATCTGGGCCGATGAGAGTCCCTTCACATTTCTGTGATGCGGGTCCAAAACTGAAAGATTCTCAAAGTCAGAAACAGCAAACATTGCCACACTTTCAGCTTTGAAAAGGAAACATTGATTGTTTGTAGAAGAGATGCTTAATTTGGGAGATAAGGAGAGAATTCCTTTCTGCAGCCTAAAGGAGCTAATTAAAAAGTGTGGAGGCAGTGATTATGTACTTAGAGGCATTGGGTAGGCCCTTCCTGTTCCACGGGCAGATAATTACATGCCCAGTTCTCATTTCCACAAAGCGTTAGACACTTGGTTCAGAAATGCACTCCTGCCTTCCCATCTCTTACTCCTCAGGGACTCTCGTCCATCCCTTGGGATCCTGCACGCTCACAGAGGTGCCTGAAGCCATCAGGGAATCAGCTCAAGGAGGAGAGACAGGTCATGAGGTTCACTGGTCACTATGAAAACCCACCCAGACTCATCATGGTTCTGTCCTGTAGCCCTTCGGGGCTGGCCAACACTCACTGCTCAGCATTCACTGCAAGCTATTATAAGGGAGCTAAACATAAAGCCTCGTCTGCAGAATGAAACACTAATCCCAAGAGTGTGGCGCCCACGACACACACATGAATGCTAGACAGAAGATAACCAAATGTCTAGACTTATTCAAACCTGTTTTGAGTAGTGCAAATTTGCACTAGCTGCTTTCTCAGCCTAAGAAGCAGACACTAGCTTGCAGACAGACATACCTAACTGAACAACAAGCTAGCCCTCTGGGACCTCCTCACCCAGGTCTTTCTGAGTTTATCTGTGCGCACACAGTAACAGCTTCTCAAGCCGCCATCAGCTTTCTAAAAATACACACTGTTTGAAGCACCCGCAGGAAAGGGCCTTAGCCCTTCCTTCGATTCACTACATTGGTGGGCTGGAGTTTTTCTAGTGGATCCCACTCTCCAGCCTTTTCAAATTAAGCTGCCGAGATTGTATAATTTCAGGATCTTTGGATTCCTGTCTGTCACAATGAGCTACAAGCACAGTTGTGTGATCCTAGAGCAAACACCAGTCATAATTAGCCAAGGACCCACAGGTCCTCTATCTGTAGGCTCTCCATCCACTGATTAACCAACTGCAGATCAGAATTATTTGTGGAAAACAAACCCAGAATGTCTCCCAAAAAGCAAAAATGTGAATTTGCCATACACTAAGTACTGTGTTCAATCCACATGGCTGGAGTGATGTCAACAACTGTCACTGGGCATTTAAAGTAATTTACATAAAATATATGAGAGACTAGGCATAGGTTACATTGAGTAAGTATATCTCTTTTATTTAAGTGACTTAAGCAAGCTCAGCTTCGGTAGTCATAGGTGGACATATCAAAAGACAGCTGCTCTCCATGTCTGGCTTTGCACAAGAAACTGTAACATTACCTCATTCGGTTTCTATGACAACCCCCTGACAGATCCACTTCCTAGTAATGAAACCAAACATGTGCCAGGACACCTTGGTTCCTACAGGAGATGTGGCAATTTTAAACCATGAGGGGATTAAGTGAGAGGGTAGTATTAATATTATGCTCTAAAACAAGTGCTGGGTTCACTCATGTGCAACTGCTGGGTTCCTCCAGGCAGGTGGGTGACGGAGCTTGGCAGAAATCCTGGAGGCGAAGGAGTCAAGGAGCCTCAAGTGAGTCTGGGATCCCACTCACTCTGTCTTGGGAGAGCGTGTGGCTGCCCCATGTGACAGCTTTACATACCCGATGCCCACGTGCTGGAGTAAATTAAGGAACTTTGTTTTTCTCTTTTTTTCTTTTCTTTTCCTTTCTTCCTTTCTTCCTTTCTTCCTTTCTTCCTTTCTTCCTTCCTTCTCTTTCTTTCTTTCTTTCTTTCTTTCTTTCTTTCTTTCTTTCTTTCTTTCTTTCTTCTTTCTTTCTTTCTTTCTTTCTTTTTTTGGCTGGGAAGCTCATTATAGCAAAAGCAAGTTCCCAAGCCTCATTTGCTCTGCTGATGAAGGGCCTACATGTAAAAAAGAGGGCTCCCTGCACTTCTGTTGGAGGCAAGAGGATCTCAAGGCCAGGGCACAAAGAGAAAATATTGAACTTTTCCTTTTCTTTCTTGTAAGTTGCGAGTTGCGAACTGTAGGAAGGTGGAGGCAAAGGCCACAGGCAAACGATTTCATTTATCCACAAAACCCAACATTTTTCAGCTCTCCTTTACTAACATCTTGCCTGCAGTGTGGCCTACAACCAGCGTTGGTTTTCTGGTTTCTGTAAAATGATGTTGGTGGCTTAAAAAAAGAATAGGTCGATAGTTTATATTGATTTAATTTTAGTGAGGACTTGGAGCAACACAGCTTTCTTTTCTGGAAGGACCCCATAGTTTCATGTAAAATGACTTTTCCCCTAAACTGCCTAAATTAGAGAGATTTTGCTAGCTCAATAATTAATACTGCATCTCATATCTCCTTTCTCCTTTCTCCTCTCCCTGGGGCTTGTTGAAGGAAACCAGGGTTTGCTGTAACCATGGAGCACGCAATAGGGAAATCTATAAAATATAAGAACAATATGTACTTTATAGGGCTGTGGTGGGGGGAAATCTAAGAAGAACATCTGAAAGGAAAAAAAAAAACACTCGGTAGAGTGGCTGGCAAATGTTCAATATACATAAATGTCAACTGTGATTATTAATCCTCTTAGGTCATGAACCTAAAGCAATTTCCAACCTAGCTCGCTTGGATACCTATGCAATCCTGGCACAGTGTCAGTTCGTTGTACTTTCCCTGGATGTCTTGCGTCTTCCTCTCTGCAGTCTAGCGAGGCATGCCCGCATTGCAATTCCTCTGTTGTTCCGTTTTCATTATCACTGAATATCCAGTAGAATGCGGCTCACACCTCACACAACGCAGGCTTTTTATTAAGTAATTATTGGACAAATACACGAATATAAACAGTACTTGTATAAGTGAATAAGTAACTATATGATGGAATACGTCCTAGGAGTGTAACAGCCGGGACCTACCAGATGCCTGCCCTACCTGATAAGTGCGCATGCACTTGCGCTTGCGCATCTGCATGTGCACATGTTGCCAGGGATCAGAGCTATCGCCTATGAGTACCCATCCAGCAGGCGCTCAATCACTGAGCCACATCCCCAGCTCTTATACATTTTTGTCATCTTTCCTTGAAATAAATAAGTATCCTTTTGTAAGCCCCCGATTAATTCCCTATAATATACGTCTCTTTAAGGGTAAACCGTTAGGGGTCCAGTTTGTCTGGATCGATCTATCCTAACAGAAGTCTATGAACTAACTTGGGGCTCTATCCATGCTGCATGCAGACAGACCATAAAATGTAGGCGGATCCCAGACTAGAAACATTTCAAGGATTCAGGGGAGACTTTGGTCACAAAGGCACGGCAAATGTTAAGATTAGTCTAGGCTGAAGCACTTAGTGGACAGCAAAAGGGAATCACATTCTATTCCACTCCTACCCCAACGAGCAGAGAAGGGAAATCACAGTTTTGGTAGGATTCTCTGCCTTGCAGTTTATGAATATTACAACTATCTACCAAACAACTCTGGGCTTCAAAACGGAACCCAGGACGTGTTCTCAAAGAAGCCTAATCAAAAACGATCGATGTCAAGGTTGGAGGGACAGCTCAGAGGTTTAGAAGACTTAACTGCATTTGCAAAGGAGCCGAGTTTAGGTCTCAGCATCTGCGTGGTTGTTCACAACTGTCTGTGACTCTAGTTCCTGGGGCACCTGATACCTTCTTTTGGCTTCCATGGGTTCTGACTATGCATACAGTGTATACATATACATTCTGGCAAACATTCATACACATAGAATACAAATAAATGAATCTTTAAAAAAGATGTTCTATGTCTTACCCTCAAAGGAAATTACTCCCCATCAAACAGAACTCTGTATAGAGACCAGAACTAAACAATGATAGAAGAATATTCTCACCTAAACAACACCATCAAATTCCCCACTGCCCAGTGCTGGACTCCACCTCTCCAATACAGCAGAGGGCACGGGTAGTTGTGAAGAATGGAGAAACCGCTCATCTTGAGCAGCTTTTAAAGGATAGGCCCTCATTCTTTAGCCTAGTTAGCCATGATAGAAGGGCCTTTCTTTTGGTACAGAGCCATGGGATGGGTTGCAACTTTACACCCATGCGCACAGGAGACAGCCTGCAGATAGTTGCATGGCGGTATCACGGAGACACTGCATGGATGATGGAAAAGTCACATGCTGATTCAGGAGGCCAAGGGGCTCCAACACTTTGATCCTACTTGGTTTAGGAGCTTTTGGGAAGTGTGGCCTTAATGGAGAAAGTTTATCATTGAGGATGGAAGTTTTTTGTTTTTTTTTTATTCAAGTTAAAAATATTTAAATATATATTTTTAATTAAAATAGAATTATATAACTTTCCCCTTCTCTTTCTTCCATCTGGTCCTTCCCACCCAGGTGCCCTCCCCCCAATGCTTACCATCCCCCTTCCCCAAATCAATAGCCTCTTTTTTCTTTATTATTGTTATATACACATACACACGTGGTGTGTATCTGTGCCTGTGTGTGTGTGTTTGTATATGTGTGTGTGTGTCTGCACAAATATATCAATAAACTTGAGCCTATTTTTGTTCTTTGTGTGTATATGGTTCAGGGATGACCTCTTTGTATTGGATAACCAAGAAGGAAGCTCTCATCCCTGAGACAGGCCATTTCTCCCTCTCCAGCTGGCATTAGTTGCCCATAACCCTTTGTGCAGGGCTGGGATCCTGGGAAAAAATGTTCCCCTTCTACGTCAGCATGTCTTTTGAGATCACCATAGTTCTGGTGTTCTTACTACAGCCATTTCTAAGGGAAGAACTGTTTTACACCAGACTTCCTCGTGTTCTGCCTCTTCTGGTCTTTCCATAGAGGTGGGCTTTGGCAGCTCGAGGGCTCGCTGGCAGAGTGTTCTCCCTTCTTTGTGCTTACAGTTTAAGATGTGAGCCCGCAGCCCGCTTCTCCAGTCACCGTTTCTGTAGCTTGGCTGCCAGGCTTCCTCAGCATCCGAGCTCCTCCCTCTCTGGAACCCTGAGCACAAATAAACTCTTTCCCCCACCACAAGTTTCTTTGGTCATGGTAATTTATAACAGCAACAGAGAAGGAACCAATATGGGGTCTCATATAGCATAGGTTGAGTTTGAACTCACTCTGTAGCTAAGGATGACCAAGAACTTCGGGTCCCCCTGCTCCAACTTCATAAATGCAATGATTAGAGACATGCTATGGTGCCTGGTTTATGCAGTGTTGGGGGCTCATTAATCCAGTACAGAGAGCATACGAGGCAAGCACTGTCTCCACTCAGCTCCAGCCCCAGCCCAGGGGCAACATTTTAAATCTAAGCTAGAATGTACTTACTGTCTGTTTCATTTAAGAGGCTGAAGACAGAGGAGCTGACAGGGTGGTTCAGTGGGTAAAGGAGCTCACTATCAAGCCTGACAACCTGAGTCTGATCCTTAGACCTCACACAGTAGAAGGAGAGTACCAGGTCCCTCTCAGAGTGCCTAGATTTCTACTTGCACATCACAGCCGGTGCATGCGAGCACATACACACAGTAAATAGGTATAGATAGATAGATAGATAGATAGATAGATGAATAGATGAATAGATAGATGGATGGATGGATGGATGGGTGGGTGGGTGGGTGGAAAGAAAGAAAGAAAGAAAGAAAGAAAGAAAGAAAGAAAGAAAGACAGAAAGACAGAAAGAAAGAAAAAAATAGCTAGATGGATAGACAGACAGACAGACAGATGTATTATAATGAAAAAAAAGATATTGAGGATGGAGGTGAGGCACAACTCTATAAACATTTGCATATTTTCATTAAAAATAGCTCAGCCACTCTAATACAGAGAATCAGAAGGATAAGTTGGGAAGTGACGCCGGTATTCTGCTTATGTCTATATAGCCAGCTTAGAATCCAACCTTCAGAAACAACCAGGTTTCTCTGCCTAAAATGGATGAAGTCTGAGCCAAAGCGACCACATTTCCGAGTATCCCCAAGACAGCTCTCATCTGTATTCACTGTAACAAGGCTTTACTCTAAGATCTGAAGAAATTATTGGAAAGTGAGAAAACAGACATCACTTTGGGGAAGCTGGGAGACAGTTTTTATAATCCAACTTGTCGCTAGATAGAATGGCCCATAAAAATAACATGGGAGACTATAACCTTAAAACAGAACATATGAAATCTGTGTCAGTCTCTCTGTCACTCTGCCTCTGTCTGTCCCTCTCCCCACTCCTCCCTCCCTCCTAATTTAATTAAATAATTAAGCTGCTAAGAGACAAAAAGCCCCTCCAGTTTCACATCTGATGACCCCTTGTGACTCTGGCTTACGTGTGATATGATCACGTTTCCTGACTTGTGGCAGGAAACACTGACTGTGGGTTAGCGCTCTCCTTTTTGAGTCACACGTGAACCCCTGAGGTTACCAGTGGGAACATAGTAGATGCCACCTTGGATTATTAGGTCCCTACAACTCAAGCTGCCCTGGTCTTTCTGTTTGAATTTTTTCTCTAATACAGTGAGAAATACAAGTTCACACGTATCACAGGGTGAGGCTGTTCAAACCGAAACCAAGAAACCAACCCCACTGAACCATCCACTGTCACTTTAACAGAAGCAAGGACACTGAAGGGGACCAAAGAGCTGGCTGCTTACATTTGCATCTGGCCTCTCCCACTTTGGACAAAGGATGACTAAAATATGTAATTTTTGGATAGTGGGTTGCTTGAGCTCTGTGACTGGGAGCTGGAAGCGAATGTACTCTGACATTTTAGGCTTGCGTCTTTCCTGTTTCTCTGAATGGGCATATTTTCAAATATATCTTCAATGTAGAATTAAACTCTAGACTGTCTCCTTCTCTACAGGGTTAGACTCAGGCTCAAGGGTGAGGGCAAGACATGGGGACACAGCTCGGCATTTGTTGTGGGATGATACCCGTGCACACACTTTCACACTTGTGGGAAGGTAAGTGCAATTGCAGATAGGTGTGCAGAGGACAGTGTGCATTATATGCAGATGTAAGGATTAGGACACACACACACACATATCATATGGAAGCACAAAGAGATGTATATAACCCACAAACATGAGAAATGTATGTAGGGCACATGTAGGCATGAGTGCACACACCCGTGTATGGTTGTGAGCATTCTATATCATTAGAGTCAAAGTGTGTTTCTAGTACACATGTGTCCAAATGTATGGGGTGAATGTACAACATTCTACCAGGCAGGGGTGAATGTATACACATATGCACACATGAGAGAATATACATCTATGCGGTTGCGAATGTATCCTTAAAAAAAAAAAAAGCTAGGGTTTGAGAATACATGGGCACAGGCAGGGATGTGCATACATGCACATGTGGGAAGTGTGGGTGCTGTGTTCACAGAGAGTAGCTGAATGCATGCAGGCACATTCCTGAATACAAAGTGCGTAGTAATCAGGACAACCGCAACTCTGAAAAATGAAAATCAGCCACAGTAAAGTCCCAAACAGATGTTTTTTCCTGTGGCAGTAAACACAGAAAACAAGGCAGGTGGGTGGAGTTAGACATTTAAGCCCTCTTAATAGCCATGGTATTTTTTTTTTTTTTAAACACACTGATGCAGTACCTAATATGCTAAGACCTATTGCAAAAGACAGTCTCAAGGATGTTCAACTTCTAATGTAAGTACGGGTGTGAGTTTTATCTTTGTGTGCTGAACCAATGGTGGCTAAAGCATCTTTGGTTTTTTTTTTTCCCCTTCTGAGTTAGAGAACAGCAGCCCCAGTAGACTGCTGACGGCTATCCCTTTGAAGTTCCAGAGACAGTTGGGTAGACTGCCTCAAAAAAAAAAAAAAAAAATCAGACACTCAGAGAGTTCAATGACAGACTATGTGAAGGTTTTCAGCAACACAGGTTTGGGGGATGGTGGTGGAGTGGAACCCCTCGTAAGTGTGACACCCCACAGCTCATGCTCTCCTTTCATGATGCATGTCTGCCTTCCCAATCCCCCAATGCCTCCGTGGCTTCCCGAGTCTTTGCCTGAAGGGTATGGCCATGCCCAGGGCAGCTTTAATTGCTTTTTAGGAACCTCACTACTATTTCCCTGGACCAGTTTGTGCTTTCTTGAAGATGCTTGGACAGCAAGCTTCTGAAGACTCGCTGACCCTGGCAATTTTGTGATGGCAAATCCTACCCCACTGCTGCAGGAACATTTCTCTAAGAAGTTAATTGGCAGCCAGAGGAATAGGTCCTGCCCGTTGCTCGGGAACTTGACCACAGTCCAGGAATCAGCCAAGAAGGCACTGTCTCTCATTATGAAGACCCCTTGGGCCAGTCCTTCTCCTCCCAGGACAGCCTTACAGGTTGGGAAAATGTTACCCCAAAGAGACCTACAGCAGCCAGGAGCTCCACTGTCCACAGACTGGCAATCCTTTGATCTGTCCCCTGTATATTCCTGGAGAAATGTGGTCTAATTTTAGTTGTACGTTTTCACAAGTCAGAAGGCAGACAAGAATGTTGCCAATATATTACTGAAAAGTATTTTCAATACGGTACTTTAAAAAAAAAAAGTATTGCCCAAGATGGTTGATCTGAGTCAAATGAAATTCTGGAGACCGAATTCTAAAATATACCTGAACAAAAAAGTCAACTGGAGGATGATGTAACCCCACACCAAGCTCTAGAAATCACACTTTACTTCTTAGCCTCTAATTCTGAAGACTGAAGAGCTGCATCTGGCCCTTGCAAGTCTGAGCTGAGCAGTCCTGAAAACCCTGTCATCTCGCATCAGGCGATCTCTCACTATTTCAGCGTCGCGGCATCCCTGTCTGTCTCTTACTAAGCAAGTTCTCATCACCTGTCAGTCACGGCTCCTGCTGTTCTGAACACTCAGAAGAGATGAATGAAGGTGCGGCTAGGCCTTCAGTCTCATCTCCCCGCAGCCACTCTTCCATACCACCACCCACGATGCTGTTGAAGAACTGAGCCCATTGATGTCATTCCGAAGTTTGCTAGCTCCAAACACCCTGGCTACCAAGGGCTCTCAGATATTCTCTAACCTGAGAAAACAGTGCTGTTTCCCCCCCACCCCCCTTCGCCCCCTGCCATGTAGGCTTTGTGGTACATGTGAAAATTTGCACATGCTTGCTGCATTCCTGGCTAGGGAGGAAGGATGTTCATCAGAAGGATGGAAGCCTTGAGAGAAGGGAGGAGGACGTAAGGATGGCAGGACCTCACCTGGTCTATAAGATCTCAAGGGTCAACATGTGTGGATAGGGCAGGAGAGGAGACAGGTGATGTTTTATGAGTGTACAGACATTAAGTAAAGAGGATTCCAAACAAGCACTTGGCTTCATCTGCAGTCAGGAAACGAATGGGACCCAGCCTCCTGCAAGCCTGGCTCAAGGACAGATGCTTGCTGTGATATATGATGGTGTTTTCATGAGTCATTTGGCTTTCATTTCTCAAAGTAGTGGGGATGGCACCCAGGGCTTCACACATACAAGGCAAGCGCTCTCTAAGTGACTACAGGCCTTCTTTTGCATTCTGTTTTGAGACAAGGTCTTACTGAGTTGCCTGAGATGGCCTTAAACTCACTCTGTGAACCCATCCATGATCCTCTTATCTCAGTCTCCTGGTACCTTGGATTACGGGCCTGCACCACCAGATCCAGCTGAGTCACTTTTCTTAATGCAGCAGACCTAAGCAGCTGCTATCAAGTCAGACATCCTAATCTAGAGGAGTCTTCTGAGCATGCTCATGGCCACTGGTTAGGCACACAGAGCTTTGTAAGAACTCATTATGCAAATACCCTATACCTCCCGAACATGAATTTACATCCCTGGGATCACCTGATCCTTCTGGTAAAATCAGGGCCCAGGGGCGGGATGGGGAGGTGGGGGGGGTGGGGGAAGCAGTGTGTCTTAAGCCAATAGAAAGCAGATGGCAAAGTGCAGCCTGCAGCTCTGAACGGAGGCTCTCGGTTTCTTTTGCCATAGTAACCGCGTCCACGTAGCAAATGGAATCAGAGCCATGATAGCAAATGGAAAGAAGACAACCGTACTTAAGCTGGTCTATACATGTATCTGGGGTGAAGCCAGCATATAGCATCCAGTGGCTTGCAACTATAAGGTAGCTCGTTTGGAACATTACAGGGAGAGGCTTTCCTGAGGGAAACCTCGCTAAGAGTCCCACCTTACCCTCTTAGTTTGTCCTGGCCTGTCTGGTGGCACGAGGTCTATGTTGGCCAGCAAAGCCTTGGCATTTAATATCAGTATTTGCTCAATTTACTCGAAGGTTGTGCCAGCGCTTGCCCCGTTGGACACAATCGTTCAGAGAAGTTCTTGTCCCATCAATAACAGTGGCCGTTGCCATGGGAAACTTCTCCTCTTGACCCTATCTGTATTACTATCTGTTTCACTAGGATCACAGTAGCTGAGAGACACCAACTTGAACGGGAAGATGCTTGGGTTTGGCTCACGGTTTTAGAGGGTTTTCCACCATGGCAGGAAAGACACAGGCAGTCACTGTGGCAACAGTAAGCAGAAACAGAGGAGTTACAGGGTAACAAACCCCCAAGGAGTTACCCCAATAACCCACTTCTGTAGGGATAACATACCCCCTAGGTCCTACCTCACTAACCTACTTCTTCCTGCCAAGCCCCACTTCCTAATGTTTCCACAGCTTTCCCAAATAGTGCCACCAGCTGAGGACCAAGAGTCCAAAGCAGAGTCAAAAATGTAACTCCATCCACCCTTCCAATTCAGCGTGCTGACTTGACAAACACCTGTAGAAGCTTCTGGAAGATGGGTAGCAAGGGCTTTCTTGAGGAAGATCTGCTGTGACCTCTGGGTGGATCAGAATTGGAGTGCAAGGGGAGGGAGAGGAGCTTAGGGGAGGGAGATGTGCTGTGCTCGAGGACTCTGAAGGCATCTGTGGGATGGGTCTCTTTGACTCTTCAAGAGAACTGATGGTCACTGCTAGAAATAGCCTCATTGAGTCCCGAGGACCTTCTATGTCCATCTGATGGCACTAGGTCTGTGTTGGTGACTCTGTGGCATCGTGTAGCCAGGAATCTACATGGCCAATGGTTTCAGACTCATTTAGCAGACTGTTCTAGAAGGTACCCCTTGCTCACACACTCAGCTAACGCCAGGGTCATTTCCTAGGTGACCTTTCTTTTCCTTCTAAAGCATTACCTTGTAAAAGATCTCCCAATCTTTTTAAGAAACGCTGTCTTCAGCGAAACAAATACCCTTGAATGTTTTATATTCGAAATCTTTCTGCAGACATTAGTTTCATAAATGGGAAGAAGGGGGTCCCCACTGCATATCATAAAAGCCCAAGTGTCCACCCAAAGTATGACTTGACAGTCAAGATTTAGTAAGAGTCATTTGGAAGAGCTATGGCAGAAACAGGACCCTCTAGAATGGCAGTTCTCAACCTGGGGTGGTGACCCCCTTTGGGATCGCCTAAGACCATTGGGAAACACAGATATTTACATTATGGCTCATAACAGTAGCTGAATTACAGTTATGAAATAGCAATAGAAATAATTTTATGGTTGTGGATTACCACAACATGTCTTAAAGGGTCACAGCATTAGGGACATTGAGAACCTCTGCTCTCATACAGAGGCTTGTCCCACGGTGCCTTAGTTAACTATGGGGACAGTTGCAACTTCTGAGTCACTATTCAACACCTGGGGCAGACAACCCACTGTTGCAATATAATGTGTGTGTTTGCGCAAATGTGTGTGTGTGTGTGTCAGTTTGTATATGTCTGTGTTAGTGTGTGCATATGTATGTCAGTGTGTGTGTATGTGTGTGTGTATGTGTGTGTGTGTGTGTGTGTGTGTATGTATAGACTCTGTACACTGTAATAGCATTGTGGTAGTAGAATTTGACTTCACTGCCAGCCTGATATGAACCCCTATCTGCCACAAGCATACAGTTTAAGCCAGGCTGGAACACATATGAAGAAAGGCCCACAACGCTGCTGCAGTCAGGACTTGGGGAGAGTACCAGAGAAGGTGCTCATCCATGGCTTCACCCTGAAAGGGGGGCGGTCATTTGGGGAGAGAGAATATCTTCAGATCTTTTGAAGATGAAGGCAGTATTGTAAAGTACTTAGGAAAAAGCCGTTTGAGGAGAAGGCAGCTGAGTCTGTCATTCACTCTGACAAGGTTTCTCAGTGGGAAAAGGGGGAGAGAGCCATGGTGAGGGAGCTGTGGGATGGTACAGAGGAAACACACACACACACACACACACACACACACACACACACGGCCGCAACAAGGATTCATAGCTGCAGACCTTAGGGAAGAGCTGCTGGTTAAATACCCCGACCAAAGGCAAATGCTGATTGGACCAGATTTCTGAGGGAAACAGACAGCTCTTCTGTAGACAGATGGAGTAGACATCTCTAGGAGGAGGCTATGTTGCTCATGTGTGAAATGGTCACGGCCAAAGAGTAATAGCACCAAGCCATGTATGTAAGCAGACACCACCTGGCATGCATGTGGTGTGGCGTGTGTGTGTGTGTGTGTGTGTGTGTGTGTGTGTGTGTGTATGTGTGTTGTTAGAGAGGCATCAGTAGCAAATTATTGCATTGAAAATTCAAGGCCAATAAATCACGGGAGATTTCATGTTCACATGTCTAATCCCCGCCTCTGCTTCTTGTCTATGTCTTGCCTTTCTCTCCTACCCAACATGTCCTTTTGCATTGACCTATTCCCCACCTTTTAGAGACATCTTACCCAATAGGCAAGGCATAGATCACAGTAACCTAAAGCAGGGGCTTTGGAGATGGTGTGGTTAGTAAAGTACTTGTTGTGCTAGCGTGGGGATCTGAATTTAAATCTCTGGCACTCGTGTGCAAAGACAGGCATAGCAGGCGGTGCATGCCTGAAATCCCAGCACTGTGGAGCAGGAGGAGAGAGGAGGATCTTTGGGCTTTGCCACCCAAACAGTCTAGCTGAGCTCCAGGTTCAACAGAGACCATGTCTCAAAAAATAAAAAGCACAGAATGACTGAGGAAGACACCCGATGTCAAACTCTGGTCTCCAAGTGGATACTGCACCTACACAGAACCAAAAGTTACCGGCTTGCAGAAGACTAAATCAGAATGAGCTCTTCTGGGTCCCTATAAACCCTTCTTTCTGTGTCCACAGCTGATATGAATGAACTAGGTTGTACTGGGGTAAAGCAGGAGTTTTGCACACATGCACAGTACAGAGCCAGAAGTGGGACTTTCTAGCTCTCTCTAGCATAGATGTGGTAGCCACTTACCTTCCCAGAAAGTTCTTTTTACATCAAGAGAAAGCAACATTTCAACCACCATGATAGTGAGGTTTTGAGCAGAGCAGTTGTCTGGGGTGGCGTGTCCTGTGAGCCCAGGGTGCTCTTAACGAGGTCTCTGTTCACTAGACACCAGCCCTGTGCTTCTTCCCCAGACCTGACAAGCCAAAAAACGTCTCCAGGCACTGCCCAGAGCCCACTGCCAGTGATGACCAAATCATAACCTGTGACCTCAAACCAGGCAAGTTTTACCTTGAGTTATCTGCTTTCAAATGGAAAACTGCCCTTGCGTGTCATGGGTGTGAACCTATGTGTGCGAGCTACATACAAGGCGTGCTGCTACCTTGCAGATTCTTTGTTCCCGAGTTGTGGGACAGCCATGAAGTCTCTGACTTGTATTTTCGGCTCCTCACATTCCACACGTGTCAGTGGGCAGCCGAGGTTGTTCGTGGGCTTAGTCACAGGATCAAGCTCAGGAAGTTTTATAACTGTGATCCACCATGAAACTTTACAGGTAAGAGGAAAATGGAGTTCATGTCTGTATCTGTTTTGGTTGCCAAATTATGCACAATCTATTCTACTGACGAGGAGCAGTTACAGAGATAAACTCATAACCCCCAGCATTTCTTCTTGAAAGACGTTATCAGTTGGTTGATTGGCTGGTTGATCCAAGACAGGGGTTTCTTTTTGGAGGCCAGAGGCCAATCATGGCTGGCATTCCTTCGTTTCTGTCTATATTTGTTGTTGTTGTTGTTGTTGTTTTGTTTTTTTAGAGACAGGGTCTGTTATTGGTCTAGAATTTGCCAAGCCGGACAGCAAAGCCCCGGGGGTCTAACTTGTGACTGCCTCCCCTGCCCTGGTATTACAGGTGTCCTGTGGTGGTCCTGCCTACTGGGAGTCATGTCTGCTCAGGCCCTTCCTTACTGGCTGAACAATGTTCCCAGCCCCACCCTTTTGTGTCTTGCATGGAATTGAAACACATGTGTATGCTTGTACACACGCACTCTGCCACCTTCCCGGAAACTCCAGACACGGTGACCCTTGTTTCTGATTTTTTTTTTCCCACACTTGCATTCTTTCATTTTGCTATAAACGCTGCCCAGGTTTGGGCGGAACATCAAAGGAGCCATTGCCAATGCTAACACCCCTAACACCAGGGCTCAGGACTCCCGAAGCCGAGCTGAAACTCTCAGGTAGGGGCTCCTGAGAAACAACACCGCACACAGATACATGCTGTAGAATTGGGCTTAGCTAACCTTTTGCACCGTGAAGGGAAAGCAGACACTGAGAGACTATTGAATTATATTCCAGAGGGCTGGAGTGTTTTTGCAACACTCTGATTTGGAAACACATGGAAAATTCCTCAGTCTTTCAGTAACAGGGGTGAGGCTTTGGTGAACGCTCAATTATTTAATGGACTCAGGTGAACAGGTCAGATCAATCTGATGGGGGAAATCCGATGTTCAAGGGCTGGGACTTTCCTTTTGGGGTAAGAGTCCTGGTTAACCAATCCATGCTTAGTGGGTGCTGGGCAAATAAATGTTCTGGGACTGAGCTATACCTTCACTTATCTTTTTTTACTTTTTAATTTGAGGCAGGCTCTCACCAAGTTGTCTAGGTTAGCCTTGAACACTAGCCCCGAAGAGACTTGAACTAGTGATCTTCCCGTATCTAGCCCCACCTCCTGCATGGCAGGGATTACAGGTCTATACACCACCATCCTCTATACATAAAATAATCACAAGGCATTAGAGGATGAGTAAGACATGACCTCATTTCTCTTGTTACACCAGCAACACCTGAGTTAGCGCTCAGAAGAATTGTAGAGTTATACAATTCTTTAATCTCCGCTATAGCTTGGTGTGGTGGCAGTTTTTGCATGTGCCTATGTGTATTTTATATTGTGCTTATACACGTTTGCATGTCTGTAGGCATATGTGTGTGGGGGTAAATGTGTACAGTGTACATCTGACTGTGGCTGGTAGTTACATTGGGTATCTTCTTTGGTACCTCTCTGCTTGATTTAACGAGGCTAGGTCTCTCACAGGACTCTAAAGCTTGCTTATTTAGCTAGTCCACCCAGCCAACTTATTCCGGGGGATCTCCTGTCTCCACTTGCAACCCACTGGGATGAGAGGCAAGTCACTACATTGACCTACATTTAAGTGGTTTCTAGGGATCCAATCTCCAGTTCAGGTTTTTAATGGCGAGTTCTTTATTCAGCCCCAATACGATTCTTTGACATTTTGACAGCGCCAGGAGCTGACCCCAGGATCTCATGGTGTGTGAGGCAGACACTCTACCAACTGAGCTGCACGTCCTAAGCCTCTTTGTGATTCATTAGCCAGGACTGTACAAGAGGAACTAGACATGGAGAAGTGGAAGGGAGGGAGCCTTATGTCAGCCAGTTCATACCACCCAACCATCTTGTACAGCGCTACCTTTCTCTGCTATACTTTCACACAGCTAACCACACCACCAGGGGCGGGGCTGCAGTAAGTGCTAAAGCAGTAAATGATTCAAATATCTGGAAAGTTGAAAGACTCTGTGGAAGAGGTGCTTGTGTGAAACAATGAACCTGGGAGTATGAGGATACTGATGGCAGACAGGGCGTGTCAGAACTTGGGCTGCCAATGAAGAAGAGAGAGAATGGGGCTAAAAGCTGGCAGAGGTCTCTTGATAAACACCCTGGTGACCTATGGTTTGAGTGTATCTCTTGTCCCATAAAAATTTAGCTGCTGGGGACTTAATCCCCAAGTTTATATATTAATAGCATTTGGCATCTTTGGGAAGTAATTATAAGTAGATGAAGTTATGGGAAAGGGGCGGGTTCCAAAGTGGCATCAGAAGTTTTTGATGTGTGTTTATGTGTGTGTGTGTGTGTGTGTGTGTGTGTGTGTGTGTGTAAGCCAGCCTGCCTGCCTGCCTGCCTGCCTGCCTGCCTGCCTGCCTGCCTTCCTTCCTTCCTTCCTTCCTTCCCTCCCTCCCTCCCTCCCTCCCTCCTTCATTCCCTCCCTCCCTCCTTCCTCCCTCCCCTGCCTGCCCTGTTTCTTGAGACAGGGTTTCTCTATGTAGTCCTAGATGTACTGGAACTCGGATTTTTAGACCAGGCTGGCCTCAAGCTCATATAGATCTGCCTGTCTCTACTTCCCAAGTGCTAGGACTAAAGGTATCAGACATGGTTTTAAAATAAGGGCATTGCATTTTCCGCTAATAATTTCTCTTGCTGTATGCTGTTATTTACACAGACATCCATATATATATATATATATATATATATATATATATATATATCATATAGTTGAGCCATAGAATGCCCCACCCCTACCAATTCCATCCTTTGGGAAACATGTACTGCATTTGGAAGGAGGAAGGTAAGGTCTGGCCTTTTCATCCTTTCTGGGGTGACGCAAGGGATAAGAGGGACCTGTGTATGGGCAAAAGATTCCCTGCCCTATCTTGCCAAGTGCATTTTCTCTAGCTCTCTTTCCTGAGTCATTCCTGGGGGATTTGGGAGTAGAGCACTCAAGGTTCATGGTGGTTGCTGGGTTAAGACACTATCAAAAGCTCCTCTCTTGAAAAAAAAAAAGGGGGGGGCTGAGTATTTACAGAAGGAAAAACAAAAGGCAGGAGAATTGCATACATTCAAGATTTTTTCCCCTTTTATTCTCTTGCCAATCTTTACAACTGAGAACAGCAGAGCCCTCTCCTGTGACCTTCCCCGAGGCAGCTGAGCACAGACAGGGAATGATTCTGCCTGCTTTGTCTTCTGGGGGACCAGGATCTGTCTGTGATGAGATGGTTGTTTGGGGACATGGCGTGGGAACTGAAGCGGTCTATCTGGGGAGATACCAGAGGGCTGGTGGGACAAACCCCAAGCAAGCTGGTCTTTTAGGACAGAGAAACAGCTGGCTGGAGGGACACAGGATAGAGGAGATGATTAAAGTAAGAGGGAAAAAATATATATACATCTCTTTTTATTGCAATTTCGCCAATTGGGAGAACATTCTGCTGGGGGGATGTCTGCCAAGGCCTTCTAATTCCGTTTGTTCCACCCATTTTATTTTTAAACCTGAGTGCAGATTTTATTCCTGGGATGTTATAGGACCAGTGTGGGCAGGAATGGGCAAACTGACTTCAGAAATCTTTACAAGTTGAAGGGGACCCTGTCAAAGTCTCCAAGTGGATTTCAAGGGAGGGTGAATCTCATTTCCTTTTCCTTCAGAGGAACTCTGAGGCCTCGATGTTACAAAGAAAAGCATGGTTGGAGTTTGGGAGGTTCTGAGAGCTAAGACCATGCCAGGCATTATAATGGACACATTTACTCTGTTACTCCTCCACTGGAGTTTCACTTACAGGCCAAGAACCGAGTCCCTCTCTTACTCATTCTTCTTTATGGATGAGATAGTAAGGCAGGGAATCGCTGCCAGGCTTGGGTTCGAATCTAGGTCTTGACAACGTCAAAATCCCTCTTAGCCACTGTGCAACTGTTCATGTCTGCTGGGTCAGCAACTAGCCACACGAACGGACAGTTAATTAAACAACTGGGCTGCTAGGCTACTATTTGTTGCTATTATAACATGCTGAGCAAAAACAGGCTCCCTGGCTTGCATTTCAGAAGAGCCATATTAGGGTAAACAAGGGTTGTTTACAAATAAGTGACCAACCTCTGGGCAGGTGCTGTGGTGGTAGCATTAGGGTATCAAGGTGATGGTGAAACAGGTAGATGTATATGTGTGTGTGTGTGTGTGTGTGTGTGTGTGTATGGTATGTATGTATGTATGTATGTATGTATGCATGTATGTATGTGGTCATGTGTGTATGCTTGTGTTCAGAGGCCAGGCATCTACACAGCATGGGCATGTCGTCCTCAATCATTCTTCACCCTGTTTTTGAGACAGGGTCTCCCACTAGTCTGGAGTTCACCTATTGGCTAGACTGGCAGGCTAGGAAGCTCCTGGATCTTTTCGAACTGGCTTTTCCAGAGCTGGGATTACAAGTGCATGCTACTACGTTCTTCTTTATGCAAAGATGCTGGGATCCACACGAAGCCTTCATGCTTATGCTCCTTCAACCTCACCATCTCCCCAACCCCAGTGGACATACATTTTATCGTTGCCATGATTTTCTGTGTACTGGGAAAGGAACTCAGAGCCTTGCACCTGCTAAAACAAGGACCCTGGCTCAGAGCTGCACTCTTAGCTCTGTATACCTTCATCGATTTGGACTGCATGAAGCGGTGCTAAAAGGTTCTCTCCCCTCCTCCGAAAGTATTTACCTCAAAAGTCATTTTCCTTGGCTTCTATTTATTACTGCTCTTTGTGCAGTGGTTCTGAGAAACCACACAGAAAATCACCATGGAACGCTTGCTAAATTGACCCTGTAGGGTTCTGCCATTAGTACATGCATCCTCCCAGGAGGGGAAGATAAAGGCAGTGTGCCAAGGCTCACGCTGAGAATATCATCACGAAACCAACAAGGGTATGCAAATCTGTCTCTCCCATAGTTCATTTGCATGGTGTTCCTTTGGCTTTGTGGAAACCTCCATACTAAAATATCAATTTCCGTTTCTTTCGGAAAGCATTATTAGCTTTATGGGATGCTTACAGCTTGAAGAGCAAACAGGCTTAATAGTTAAAAACATTTCAACTATACAATTAAAAGCATGAGGAAGAGGGGGGGAAAAAGAGGCGCTGAGGCGGATGCATCAGGCAGACATACTTGGGCTGTTAAAATATGCTTTCCAAGTTTGGAAAGAGGCAGGGGGTGGGGGTGGGGCATGTCTGCGCACACATAAGTACCGTCACAAAATTTGCTTAACCTATTTCTGTTTTTTTTTTTTTTTCTCTCTGTGTTTTTCCCCCCCTTCCCTCTTGATGATCTCAAAAAGAGAAGAGTTTTGCTTATAAATAATGAAGGGCCTGAACTTAGTCACCGAGTGTACATTTACAACGAAGTCTGAATGGAAGCCCGCCAGTGCCTGGGCTGGCGTTCAAGCTTCTCACAACTTTCAATGTATTTCTCTCTCTCAAAATGAATGTTTTTAAACTCTCTGGATTTTTTTTTCCCTCCTCTGAAGCACTACAAAGTATCCTCACCTCTCAGTTCAGAGAAAATACACAGCCAACAATATTCTGCTGGAGAGACGTATAAAGAACCCCCTTCGGTGTACATCAAGTTGTCCCCAGCACCAATGCAGTGCAAGCTTATGATGGGGTTTGTACCAAAACATTTCTCATTGTGTATCAGATTCAGGAACCTCTGTGGGGACAGCAAGTTGGAAGAAACCTTTTAAAAGTCCATAAACATTGAAATACTGATCGTTTAAGTAGCAGACCATACCTTATGGACTCACTTTCTGGAATAAATGTGAACTTTGTATTTTGGGTGATAGTCCAATGCAGTCTCCATGGCGACTGGACATCAATACAACCGTTCTGCTCATGGCAGCTGGCAATCCCTTTCATCTGAATATGCCTTTAATAGCACAATGAATTCATAGCCCTTATTTACTTGGACCCCAGGAGAAACAACTGTTCAATGTTAAATTCCCTCAGGGTTGGCTTCAAGGTATGTGGGCGAAGCAAAGCAGAATGGTCTTAGGAGATTTTGGAGATGGAAAAAGCCAGAGCCTTACACCTACAGGGAGAGGTGTCCCTCCAGGTTAAGTTTGCCCTTGTCATGTGCAGAACAGGCAACTTCTAATAAACAGGCCTTCGAAAGAAAGGCTTAAAGCCACTGCAGCTGTGGGCACATGCATGTCTGGATGCAGTCAGTGGTACAGCCCTTGTCTACACAACCCATTTTCCATTAAAGCTCCCCTCCTCCTTTGACTAATGTCGAGCAATAGCCACATGAATAATCAAGGAGAGTTTAGGGGACAACAAACTGAGAAGTGCTCAAAATAAGAGCAGAAATGGTGAAGCCAGAGATCGTTTGCAGATCCAGGTCTCAACCTCAAAGGAGAAATCTCCTCTAGGCCCTGGAACGTCACGTCACTCCTCCATTGGCCTCATGCCTCCCTTTCCCATTTGCTAAGTCAGGGTCATCACATGACCTCAGGCCTCTGAACCCGGAAGCTTTCAGAAAACATTCAGCAAACACGGATGCCAGACTCACAACTCAGCATGTCCACGTCAGACAGAGACCAGTGAAGCCCCAAATTAACTTTATGTTGTACGCCCCAGGTTACAGATTCCAAACGCCCTCAGAAATTGGCATTGATGGTAATTTTGGGCTCATCTTTTTTTTTCCATGTATAGGCACTCGTGCACGCATCAGACAGACCTAGCTAAGTCTTAATTATCCAGGCAAAGATGATTCACGATTCTCACTGTTTTCCTACTTTTGCTGTTATCTATTTGATAGCTGCCCTGGCAAGTCTTCCACAGTTCAAGAAAGGGCATGACATACAGCACAATAAACCCATCTCCTTAATTTCTGTTATTCTATTTACCTGCACACTCCCCACAGCTATCCCCACTCATCCATGAGATGTCATCTAAGGCCTTCATTAGATGTCTCACTCCAACCCCATGCATACTGTGTAGTTTTCTTATATATACACATCTATGACAAAGCTTAGCTTATAACTTAAGTGTAGTAAAAGATCACCAACTCATACTAAAATGGAGTTATTATCATAATATATAACAAAGGTCATGTAAATATGGTCTTTCTTTATTGAAAGAGTCAAGATAAATATATCTATTTATATTGCATTTGTCCACAGGTAACTGAAACTGTGGGAAACAAAACTCAGATAAAGATGGGGTGCTGCACTCCCCGTGTCCTGACCCGTAGCATGGCATGAATTCTAAACATGGTCCCTCAAAGCATGAGATGTTTGTGTTCACAGACTGAGCTGTAACGCAGGATAATGCAGGAAGCTGGTGGCAGGTGGTGTGAGAGAAGAAGCTTCCTGTGTACTGAATCACCCTGTCACAGACTAGTGCTAAGGCAGGGAGGGCTATGTAATTATGACCATGCCACTAGGTCATATAACCATAATGCCACTAGGTCATATAACCCTTGGTTAGGGACCAGAAACTTCATGTCTGTCATCTGGATAACAAAGAAAGAAAATAGCTATCCTATTGAGGGATTTAAACAGAGATAGAACATTCTGGGGTGGAGAGATGACTTGTAGTCTTGGAGCACTGATTTCTCCTGTGGAGGACCAGAGATGGATTCCCAGGCATCAGGCAGCTCACAACTGCCTGTAACCTTTGGCTTCAAAGGAACTGAGGCTTCTGAGGATACACACACACATACAATAAATCTTGAAAGGGAAATAAACATCCTGTGTGTTTTCTCTTTTACTAATATTACAGGTTTAACGCATTCATGATGCTGATACTAAGCCCATCACCTGCTGAGCCAGATGTCCTGGAAGCAAGGAGGAAGTTAAAGGTGACATCCACTTTCACCCAGGTGGACAGTCACCTTGAGTTAGACATGTAAAATTCTACAATCCACCTTTGTAACCCCACAGATGGGCAGCGAAGCTGCCTGCCTTCATCAGTGACTAGTGGACTTATTGGTTAGATTTCATCTAAGGGTGAGTCCCACTTAGAAATCCAGCACAGAGGAAGTTGGAGGGATGGGACATGGAGTTAAGAGTGTATTTTGCTCAATGAGGAGACTGAAGTTTGAACCTCAGCACTCACACTGGGCAACTCAGAAACACTGTATCCGCCTCTACACGTACATAACAGGATACATATGCAACATAAAACAATGAGGTAAATATTGTTAAAAATATAGTAAGGGTTGTCCCCAAGAAAAACATAAGAAATAGATGGAAACATAATGATGGGACCTCTTGGGTCACTGGGAAATGCTGGAAGTTCATATGATAAGAGAGTAGGGGAAGGGCAGGGGCTGGTGGTCCAGTACCCAAGCCCCTACAGCTTGGTACATGGAAGGCAGGCGCTTTGGTAAACATGGCATGATTGGTGATTCTGAAGCAGAAACAGTTGGAGGTCCTAGTCGGGAGTCTCATGTAGTCTGGGAATCAGGTCTAACAGTCAGCTGCTCCCATCATTTGGAAAGAAAACCTTCCCAAGGAGGAGTCTCAAACCCCCCCCTTCCGCAGACTGAGCCTCTGCCAGTCCAAATTCAAACTGCTCAGGAGACAAGGTCCTTTGACAAGGGGTGCTAAAAGAATCATAAATAAATAACCATGAGCTGTGCATCTGCTGACCCTGCCTTCTGGGGTGTGAGGGGCCTGAAAGGCTTTTAAAAGGACAACAAAGTTGCAAGTTGCCTTTGAGAGAGAGAGAGAGTGAGAGAGAGAGAGAGAGAGCGCATCAACGACTACCGGACAACTCTATTTCATAAGTTACAAAGCCACTTCTCAGTGCTAGAGATGGCCAGGGAGTCAGGGAACTCGGGGTTTCCGATGAGAAGAGAGTGGTGTCCTAGGAGCCCTGACTTGTTCGAGCTACCACAACACATACCAGAATGGCCAGGGCTGTCATTTAGAGTTCATAGTCCCATAAGGCTTCACCTACATCCTTCCATCTTCACTGTTTTCGAACTATGTCAATCTAGAAAAGAAAAGCTATGATTTCTTTCTTTTTTTTTTTGTTGGAGACAGGATCACTGGATGGCCTAGGCTGGCCTGGAACCCCTGGCCATGATCCTCCAATGGTCTCTCAAGTGCTAGAAGTGTGCGCATGCGGCACCAGGCTCAGCTGGAAGAGGTTAAAGGGAGACGTGAGGACTGGCGGTCGGGTGCTTTGTTTTTCGAAGCATGTCGTCCTTTTCCTGTTTTGTTTTCCCCAATAAAATACTAAAAATATATGATTGAAACCAAACCTTTCACATTTGCAACTGTTTTCACTTGTGTTCAGAAGGCTGGCATTTAGGGGGAAAAAAAAAACCCAAACAGCTTCCTCAAACCCATGAAAGGCTTCAAGCAGGGTATGGGGGTGATGTTGTACCCTGGCCAAAGGTGGGGCAGCTAGCTTATGAATCTTCCCCAATCTTCTCTTCCCTCCTTCCTCCTGCTGAAGGCAGTAATGATGGCAGCAGTGGCGAGAACACGGAAACCGGGGTCACATGAGAGGAAGGGACGTCCACAGATGACACCAAACCAGAAAGACGTGAGAGATTACATGAGTATGTCTGTAATCCATGATCTAGAACCAGGAATGGGCGCAAATGAACATGGCTACAGCCAGGAAGAAGGTATCAGAGCATGAGACCATGGGGAGGGAAGGGAGCAGATACCAAAAGATTTGGAGCCAAAGAGTCCCCAGAAGGTATCAGGGGTTGGCGAGCAGGTTGATGAGCTAGTTGAAGGCCAGCCATGGCAAACTGGCAAACGATGTAGTGTAACTCACCCGGCAGGGTGGCAGTGATGAGTCACCCGGAAGTGTCCCGGGGAATGCTTAGTCTACTTTGTCCTGTTTAAAGCATAATAGCTGATGCTAGATAATGTTTAAATAACAGAGATGCATTGATTACGGATCTTCTGGGCAGTCCAACGTCAAGGAAACTCCCGCCTGGGGAGGAAGGGAAGAGGTGAGGGTGTTATCATTAGACAATTATCAACCTACTCCCCGAATAACAGCATCATGGCGGTGCACATTCATGTCCACCTCATTGGATCTAGCATTATCTAGAAGACACGTCTCTGGGTATGTTTGTGAGGGCATTTGCCGAGAGGCTAGCTGAGGAAGAAAGACTTATCCTGAAAGTGGAGAGCATCATCCCATGGTTAGAGTGCAGAAAAAGAGGAGACAGTGAGCTGCGGCCCAGTATTCGCCTCTCCATGCTTTCTGACTGACTGTGGATGCCACGTGACCCTCTGACTGTGGATACCACGTGACCCTCTGACTGTGGATACCACGTGACCCTCTGACTGTGGATGCCACGTGACCCTCTGCTTCCGCACCCTGATGGGCCGTGAACCGAAACAAAGCCTTCCTTTAGCTGCGTTTGTCAGGTTCTTTGTCATAGCAACCACCAAGGTAACAATGTAAGCACAAACCTACTCATAAGGGTGGAGCCTTCATTGCTTCTCTACCTCTTAAAGATCTCCATATTGGCGCATTGGCGGTTAAGTGGCATGGCCTATGGGGGACCCACTCGTGAAACCTGCAGTAGGTGGCGTGGAGCACATAAACTCTCAAAACCGATCAAGCTAAGCTTCCATACACAATAAAGCTACTCGTAAGGAGGAACCTTTCTTTTGAGGTGTATTCATTTTTATTTAGTGCGTCTTCACGAGTGCTTACATGTATGCTTGTATATCACGAGCCTGCCTGATACCAATGGAAGCCGGAAGAGGGTGATGGATCCACTGGAACTGGAATGACTCGCATTTGTGAGGAGGGAACCGAACTTGGGTCTTCTGCAAGTGCAGCAAAGTGCTTTTACCTGCTGAGTCGCCATGTGGAGAAACCATGGAGAGGAGAATCAACTGCTACTTGACAGTGATGCTAGACCAAGGGGAGGGAGTCGGGGGCAAGTCAAAATGAGGGGAGCAGAGACATAGGGGTGAACAAAGCACGGGGCCGTTGGAAGAAACAAAGCAGGGATCTGGGGAGAAGCCCTGGAGCTGGAAATGGTTTTCTAGTTTGTCTGCCCCACCCCCTTCAAAAAAATACAGGAAAATTCATTTAACTTAAGAATGAATAACGAACTGGGATTGTGGTTAAAGTCAGTGCTGTTATTATGAGAAGGGAAAAAAAATTTAGACTAACATTCTCACCACAAAGTCATGCCCACAACACAGATGGAAACCTTACTACTTCAAACTAGCTCAGAGGACCGGGAAGGGAAAAGATAGGAAGGAACAGCCAGGGGGATGGGGAGGCTTGGAAGTGACGGGAGAAACTCAAGATTTAGATCAAGGAAAGCGGAGCCACTGGCACAAGATTTTAAGTAAAAGAAAAAAAAAAGAATAGAAAAGATGATTAAATAAGAGAGAACACAAGGCAAAAGCTACCCCTGCACCCAGGGAGTCACAGAGTGGAAGGGAAGAATGATTTTATGATCAAAAAGAAAGGAGGAAAGAAAGAACATTTTAAGAGAAGCCTCTGAACATTTAAGTCAGGAAGAAGAAAATAAAAGAGCCTTAAACAAGGAGCCTGGAACAAACTGTGAGTCCAAAAAGCTGACTATTAAAGACCAGGAGTGAATGGGATTAGACTCTTGTAATCCCAGTTCTCGAGAGGTGGGGGCAACATGATTGGAAATTCAAGGCCATCATCAACTACATCATGAGTTCAAGGCCAGCCTGAGCCATTGAACTTAAAGAACTTGGCTGCTCCGCTGACTAGACTCCCAGTGGCCAGAGCTGACATGTTTTCAGGAGCCTTTAGAGCAGCCACTGTTAGGGGTCCATCTGTGAGTTAGCAAGAAGACTTTTAAGTCACGGTGACTCAAGAGAATGCTATGAACCAGGGCCATGGTAAATAACAGGAAAGCATCAAACATTTGTATAAAACCTGAAGCACCGACTCAACAAATTTAAGATGTAAGGGCATTTGTTTTCATGAATAATGGATCCCACAGATAAATGAAGAACGAGGAGCAGATTGAGGTTACAGCGGTTGCGAAACAACCTCTTCAGCTCCAGAATGTGGAGCAAGGTCTCTGTGCAAAAGAAGTCAGCAGTAAGCAATCCCTCCCTGTGGTAAAAAAAAAACGACATGCCGCCGACCAGCCGCTGCTCAGACACAGGCAGTCGACGCGAAGGAAACAGCACACAGCTTCCAGAACTCTTAGTAAATACCAGCGTGTTCAGGGACCACAGGAACATGGCTACCAACACCACGTGGATGCAATCACCAAAAGCCAGACAGAAGGGAACTCACCAGACAAACAGTCTCATTTCCCAGCACACAGAGAGAAACCAAGCAGCATAAAAGGAGGGAGGGGGTAACAGAAGTGTACCAGAGGCTCAGGAGATGGAAATGACATTTATCATTTATTTGGATCCTTAGTCAAATATGTGTGTGTATGTATGTATGTATGTATGTATGTATGTATGTATGTATGTGTGAGTCTTTCTTACTTATCGTGTGAGTATATGGTTATATATGTGTGTATACAAGTGTGTAAGTGCATATGCATTTGCAGGGAATATGGAGACAGGAGATTAAACCCAGGCCCCAGTGAGTGCCAGGGCTGAGCTGGGCTCCATCTCCTCAGGGCTGCTCACCAACATGCCTAGATTATTATTTTTTTTTTATTTTTTTATTTTTTTAATTTTTTTTTTTTTATTTTTTGGTTTTTCGAGACAGGGTTTCTCTGTACTTCCCTGGCTGTCCTGGAACTCACTTTGTAGTTCAGGCTGGCCTCGAACTCAGAAATCCGCCTGCCTCTGCCTCCTGAGTACTGGGATTAAAGGCACGTGCCACCACGCCCGGCAATTTTTTTTTAAATATGGCTTCTATGTCTTGAACTCGAGACCCCGTGATTTGTAAGCATTTTACCAACATAGCCCCCCTCTCACCAGCCTCATTTTTTACTTCAGTTATTAGTTTTTTTTTTTTAACATGAGAAGAAAACCTTGTGGTTTTATATAAAAGAGAGGTCTGAGTCGTTTGAGTACTAAGATCTCTATGGATGATATGCTGCTTGAATTGAATTCAAAGTAGCCCTGATGCAGGCATGGGGCAGACGAGGTGACATTGCCTGGGCTGAGGTGACAGGGCAGAAGAGTGTGTCTTTTTCATATGTGCTATTTTTTCATATGTGCTGTACTCACAAGGCTCATACTTTTCTGGGAACCCAGTGGTGTTTCTCAAATATTCATTCCCGTGGCTGTCACTGGGGTAGCTATTAAAATTCACATTCCCATCGTCAGCCTGCATGGGATACTTATTAAAATCAAAAGTCTGCTCAGTCTCCGGGCTTCCGGATCAGACTTGCTAGGAACAGAGCCTGGGAAACTCCATTTTATTTTCAACACACTCCACAGGTGGGGTTTTTTTCACATACTGTTTTGCTTTCTTTGGCCTGCAATAAATAATTTCCACTTTTCAAAGGGTTTGAAACAATTTAACCCCAAATGCGTTTCCCTTACAATAGCCTAAAATATTCCTCACATGTTATTGTTTCTTTTCCATTAAATACATCCCCATGGGGTCACGTGTCAGCAACCGCCATACATTTATTGCGGGGAGTCAGATACAGTGACAGAGCTGTAACCTTGAGCTCCAGATAGAGACCCTGTATGAAAACCCAAACAAAAATTTTATTGTGGGAGTAGGGAATCCAAATACACTGTTTAAAGCTTGCTGGGTACCTGTAGCTCACAAACTCAAGGCTAGCAGTATCCTCCATGAAATCACAAAACGTCGCCACTGTGTGAAAGGTAAGCCTGAGGTTACAGAAGGCACACACAATCCTGCTGTGTGGTTTTTTTTTTTTTTTTCAGTTTTTTAGAAAAGGTTTCATGTGAGACAGGTGGGCCTTGAACTCACTATGTACCTAAGGAGGACTTCTGAATCCCCATCTTTTTGTCTCCACTTCCTGCGTCCTGAGATTATAGGCATGTCCCATCATGCATGGCTCCAGATATTCAAAAATTTTAAGAACATAGTAAGTGATCCTAGGCTCCCCTGGAACATCTGCTTGATAACTTATTTCTAAAGTTGAAAGAATTATGTGCCATTCTCCACCCGCCCCCCCCCCAAAAAAAAACTCTTAATCTTTAAAATGAGTCTTCCGGGGCTGGGGGTCTAGCTCAGTTAGCTGCACGCCTAGTTAGCACATTCTGTCTCCAGCACCACAGACAACAGGTGTAGGCGATATAGGCAACACCCAATCACTCGAGAGGTAGAGGAGGGGTCAGTTTGAGTTCAGCCTTGGCTACATGAGAGTCTGTCTCAAGGTGTGTGTGTGCGTTTGTGCGTGTGTGCGTGTGTGTGTGTGTGTGTGTGTGTGTGTGAGGGTGGCAAACTTATTCCTAATGGTGGTGTGTGTCATCATAAGCCAGTGGTCTGTAGGTGACTCAGTTTCCCTGGTTAGCAAATCTAACTTCTCAGGATGGTTGATAACAGGACACCAGCATCAACAACAAAGGTTCTGATAAAAAGAGTGGTCAGCAGAAAGGAACAGAATCGGTGCCCAGCATAAACTTTACCAACACGGTAGTTGCATACTTACACATCTCACATATAAGTCTTCTAATTTCATCTTTATGAAAGTATGCAGCTTTTATACTTGTTTAAAACTCCCAGAAGACTCAGGGCATCTGAGTTTTATTTTTAAATTGACTTTTCACTACGAACTGTCATTTCTAAAAAGCCCCTATTTGTCACATTGCAGAAAATTGCTTAATGCAGAAGTTAGTTTATAAAAGTTTCTGCCCAAGTGTAGAGCGTGGGGTCAAAATCATCCTTGTGATTTTAAGGTCGGAATCAGGGCCAATCTGTCTATTTAAACTCTTGAGTAGCTCCTACTATGCTTGTTTGAACTCCTACTGTGCTCGTGACAGCTCCTACTATGCTTGCGAAAAGCTCCTACTATGCCTGTGTTTAAAACACTGCTGGTTCTTATCCAGGCCCGAAAGGCTCTATAGAGTCTGATGCCAAATTTCTGATGTCACACCCCTGGCTTATTATCATTTACCTGTGACTTTTCAGTCAGCAGCACTGAGCCCTAAGATTTCTTTTGCCTTCCAGGCCTCTTCTTATCTCTGCCTCAGAATCGTAACCATGGAGATCCACAAAACATGCTCATGTAGCTCCCTGCTCATACACTTTTCCATCTCCAACCCTTAGTGGAGTGTGGGGACAGACACCTTAATCCGAGCAGTAGGAAGGCAGAGGCAGGAAGATCTCTAGGCATTTGAGGTTAGCCTGGTCTACATAGTGAGTTCCAGACCAGCAAGGGAAAAGCCCAATCTCCCATTTCCTTTTGACATCTTGATTCATACCTACTGTCTTCACATGGTCTTGAGAGCCCCAACACAGGTCATGTGGCCAGCCTATTCCTTCTTCTGCACACCTTTTATGCTAGCTAGCATGAAGCTTCTGGAAGGCAGGCAGGCGAGAGTCTTTTGGTTTAGGGCCCACAGGAGTCCCGCAAAGATGGCACACTATGTATTTACTGAATGACTAAAAAGTCTCCTAAAGATCACAGTCAAGGTATCTTATGCAGTGATGATCCTACAATTAAACTCTGAACATCGCTAAGCTAGATTATAGTCCAAGAGGAGAGCCTGCACCAGCTGTATGTCTGCCAAGTCCCATTCAGGATATCTTGAGCAGCCCTGATGGACGGAATGGGTTTCTTCTATTGCATTCTGATGGGAAGTCTCTTGTTCTCTAATACCCATCAGCTGACTTGTATCAAAGAAGTCTTTCAAAAGATCTGCTTCCTTTGCTGCGTAGCCATCCAAGATATCAACGCTAGCTTCTACCCTGTCACTGCGGTGACTGGCAGTGGCCACCTAGCCAGGATTGCTCAGACCAGAAAGCTTCCAAGTCATGGTCTCAGTTGCACACAGCTGATCCTCCTCTCATCAGAAAAACTGTAGCTCCAGTCTCATCTTCCCCCCTTTATAAACTCTTATGTTCATTCGTACAAAATGTCACAATACCACCATGACCAACTACATCACAGGCAGAGGCAACTCCCATGCTGGTCATCAGTGAATTTTCATGTATAAAAATAATTCTGTGTGACATAAACTGGTATGACTGGACTGAACCGTTGGCGTTAGATTGCCAAAGGTACCCTACTAATGGCAGCCAAGCATCAGTGAGAGAATCAAGGATAGAATTATCATCACTAGGCTCAGAAATGCAAGTGCGGAAACTTAAAACCCACAAGTTTCCTTAGGACATCCATGAGGGGCTCATTGATGTTATAACCAGACATTTTCTACCTCTTAGAAGACTTGGGCTACAGGAAGCTATGATGTGTTCCCTAAACTGTACAGTTGTATTAATTAAAAAGTCAAAATTCTTTTTGGGGGTCCAGGGTCAAGGCAGGGTTCCTATGTGTATCCCTGGTTGCCATGGAACTCACTTTGTAGATGAGGTTGGCCTCAAACTCACAGAGTTGTTCTTGCCTCTGCCTCCCAAGTGCTGGGAGGTCCTGGGTGCGCGTACTGCCACCACCCAGGAAAAAGTAAAAATTCTCATATGATATTGAAGATTTTGACTTTATAGCAACAATTTCCTCCTCTTCTTTGTGTTTTAGGTGCATAAGATATCAGCAGAGGGAAAATTCTTAAGGTGACATGTCACTAGTTAGTAAATCAAAATCCCCTGTTATTAGTTGCAATTCCCCATTTCAGTAAAGTATGATTTTTTTTCCCTCAAAATTTCGCAACATTAAAATAACAGCAAAAGGAAAGAAATCGAGACCTGCAGTTTGAAAGGACTACAGATGCCATCCAAAAAACTGACTTCAAATTTTCTGGCTCATCATAAGCCTTCATTGTTCTCTCACCTAAACAAATAAGTCAGCATTATACGTTGACGTCTGGCATGCATTATGCTAACACCATTCTCTTTTATCAATTTTGTTATGCTGAAGTGCCACAGAAGTTTGTGCTTGTAAGAGGAGCTGATACTAAACATATTCGCAAGCCACCAGGCAAGGCCAGAGATGAAGTTTGTAACCTGTGGGTGATTACTGTGACAGCGATGTAATGTGGAAACACGGGGAATAAATGACAAAAGAGACTGGAGGTGGTCACTCACACCTGTCATTCTAACACTTGGGAGCTGAGGCAGAAGGATGGCTGTGAGTTCAGAGACAACTTGGGTGAAATAGGAGGTGCCAAGCCAGCCTGCGCTATAGGGTCAGATCCTGTTTTAGAAAGAGAAAGAAAAGGAAGGGAGGGACAGAGGAAAGAAGGAAGGAAGGAAGGAAGGAAGGAAGGAAGGCAAGAAGCTTGTCAGTCAACCAATTTTGCCCTTCAGAACTGTCTGCCACAGAGCACGACCCAGGTTTGGATGTAGACTATTCCTTATGACTCAATTGATTTTCTTCTCCCCTTTTCCATATGTTTGGGGTCAAGTAGGAAAAAGCTGGTCCCAACCGGGAGACAATAGGTTGTACTGGAACCTTAGAAACAGTTTTATTGTCCTGTGACAATAACCTCCTACTTCCTTGCCATCTACTGTTCTACCTCGATTGGAGAAAGTTCCCTAGCGCAGAGGATATGGGTCTATAATTCAGAGACACAGGTGCCCTCTCAATATGTTTCCCAGTGAACATGTCACTTCTGTTCCAGCCAACACATCTGCTGCATATGGAGGTGGGGAAAGTTTGTCATGATTTCTTCATAGTCCTTTGAGAATCCAAATATATAAAACTCACTCGGCACCCCATAACAGCTACTCGATAAGTGGCTCATTCTTTGGATATCATACGGACATGCTGCCCAGGCTGTTCTGCCACCTTGGGGATGGGACTTTGGGCTGATGATCCCTGCATACCACAAGAAGCCCAAGCTATCTTTTTTGAGCCGCTATGTCAAAGTTTCTTCAAGAGAGGATAAAGGGATCATAAATGGTGAAAGGGCTGCAGGAAACCCAGACTCTTCCCAGACCCAACCTGGGAAAGCCAAGTGGTGCCTAAATTGCTGGCAGACCCCTCTTGAAGATTCCTCTTGTTTAAATCACAGTCAATCTTTCCCCAGCAATGAATGGGGTGGGGGGCTCCTTGTTTTTACACGGCCAAGCGAGCACTTACCACACTTCAGCTGTACAAATTATATAGGATTGAAAATAGTATAGCTGAAAGAAGCACGAGGTTTGTAATTAAGAGTTCACACTCCCTCCTTCTCCATCTTCCCCTCTTGCAGGCACACAGGAACAAGCTGAACTGGAAATGTGGTTGCTTGAAAGGTCAAAGGGTTGTCACCTCCCCCCTCCCATATTCTATCTTTAGCCTCCCTTACTCTGCCTGAGATGCTGAAGATACAAAGATGGGCTTCCTCTACGGAGCGAAAAGATTCTCAGTCAGCCTGGAGGGAGTAGATCTGTGGTCCGAAGCAATTGGGCCGAGATCAGAAGACTGCTAGTTTAAGCTCTGCCTGGCATATAGGGTGAGCTCAAGACCAGATTGAGTACTTAGACACTGTCTCAAAAATTAAACTAAAGAAGGGCTAGTGCTCGCTGTGTTTGTCTGTCTGTCCAGAGGCAGCCAGTGGTAGAACATTCGCCTAACATGTATAAGGCCCTGGAATCAATCTCCAGTGTACATGGGGTGAGGGAGGGGTGGAGAAAAATAAAGGAAAAGCAACATTCTGGGAAGCATCATTCTGTTTCTGAAGTCATCCCTGGGACCACTCCCCCAAGGAACTGCCCCCCCCCCCCCAGCATCCAGCCACCTCTATTCCCTTTCCTTTCATCCTTAGCACACAAGCTTGTAACATGACTAATAAGCAAGCCAGAAGCTTCCCTAAGCAAGCAACATTCAATTATAGCCACTGAGAGAAATTCTGGACTTGGGTGGGAGAGGAAGAGGCAAGCATCAGAGTTAAGATTCTGAGCCTACCGAGGGAAGGGTGAGGTTCTCTCCAGGAGCTGCGTGTATTACTGGCATCTAGTAAGTATCTGGAGTTTTAATAAATACAGTGATTACTATGTGGTGTCAAGATTACAAAACAACCCTGATTCTGTAAGAATAGTATCTTGTGGGAAAGCAAGCTTTTCTCAATCTTGTCATTAAGAGTAAGAATGAATTCGGCAGGCTAAATTGGGTAGATTCAATGTGCTATGATTATATCTATGTCTCTGATCAGAGCATCAGGAATATCTGTCAATGCAGTGCTTTGGGAGCATATACAAAGCCCTGGCTTCTATTCCCAGTGTTACAGGAAACAAACAGTAAGTAAACTATATAGACATATAGTATCTATCTGAACAGGAAATCAAATGCCAGGGTATAAAAGGAGAAACACCACTGACCCTCCTGCTATCTCCACTAGCATAAAACTTAAAAACGACTGCATTTATATTTATTTATTCTCTCTCTGTGTATGCTCATGTGTGCTCATGTGCACATGGCGAAATGTGTGTGTAAAAGCCCCATGACAACCTGTGGTAGTCAGTTCTCTCTTTCGACCATGTGAGTTCTGGAACTGAACTCAGGTCATCTATCTTGGTAGCTTCACTTTACCCATAGAGACATCACAGTTGGCCCTGGCACAAGAGTTTTAAAAACATCTGTTCCTGTTAAAAGGTTGCTGTCAAGGAGATGGCTCAGTGGCTAAGAGAGCTTACTACACAAGCATGAGGACCTGAGTTTAAAACCCATGAAAAACCCAGGCACAGGAGGCTGGAGGGATGGCACAGTGGTTAAGAGCACTGGCTACTCTTCCAGAGGTCCTGAGTTCAATTTCCAGCAACCATATGGTGGCTCACAACCATCCATAATAAGATCTGATGCTCTCTTCTATTATACAGACACACATGAAAATCATATGTATAAACAAGTAAATATTAAAAAAAAAGGAAACCAGTCGAGTATGTGTGCAACTCTAGGGCTGTAATAGGGGTGGGTGGAGACAGAATTCACCAAGGGAAAAAAAAAAAAGATCAGTGGGTACAGCAAAAAGATGGTGCGTTTCAAGATCAGGAAGGATAAATAGGCAGACCATAAGGGAGTTTCTAGTAGTTAAACTCCTCTGTATGAGATAGCAATGAGAAAGGCATGGCCTTTGGACATTGTCAAAGTAGAGAGTATAAAATAAGCAAACTCAGAGGTAAGCTGTGGCTTTTGGTTGCTAACAGTAGATCAGTATCAATCCACCCATTACAACAAGCATACGCTCTAGGGTATTAATAAGAAGAGATGCTTCATGTTCTGGGAGAGGGAAACCAGGACTGTGGAAACTCTTGGTACTTTCCAATCAACTTTCCTATAAGTCAGAAATCATCCTAAAAAAAATTAAGGCTTATTAAAAAAAAAAAAAAAAAAGAACAACTTGCACTGCTAGCTGTTTTGAGTTTTTGCTCTTCCAGCTACAAGACAAAGCCAAGGGGAATTAATCAAGAAAGAGTCCATTAAAAATGAGTCCCAGTCAGGTGTAAAGATGAAGCCTCGAGTGTGATTCACAGACAAGGACCTGGACAGATAGCATGCCCTGGGAAGTAAGGTCGGGGAAGCATCGCTTGATGGAAGACAAAAGCTTCAAGACCTGAAGGTGCTGGCAGGTATGCAAGGGAAGGTGTGATCGGGAGTCTAAGGTGGACTCTTGAAAAGTGAGTGATGTCATTGCAGACAGCTGGGAATGTTTGTAAAGGAATCCAAAGTGCCCAAGCTGCCGGAGACTGAGAGGCAACCGCAGATACTGAGAGCCATCAGCATTGAGAGAAGGTACAGCAGCTACAGGGGGCACACTGGGAAAGTGCCATTTCCAGGAAACCAGATGATGGGCCAGGCACAATGGCATAGACTTGAAATCATAACACCTGGGAGGTGGACACAGGAGGACAAGTTCTTAGAGCTAGCCTTGGCTATATATTGAGTCTGAGATCAGCCTGGGCTACATAAGACCCTGTCACAAACAAGATATGAAAAATAGATAGAAGATAGCAATTTCTTAGAAAGTCTCAAGTCTGAAGAAAAAATAAATTCCAACTGTCAGCTCTCAGAGATGGTCTCTAGGTTTTGCACAGTTCAGGTTTCTTATTGAGTCACTGTTGGGAGGGGATCATACAGTGGATGCCAGCAGAACACAGAAAAAAAAAAAACAATAAGGTATTGGAGAACACATACTATGAGCAAAGTTGAAAAGATTTCACTTCTATACCCAAGCCACTACACAAAGATTTTAAAGACTCAATTTGTCAGCATAGTTGGCATGCTTCAGTGTGGGGAAAGAAGGCTCAGGGAAGTGCTGTAAGTGGAATCCCATTTCTGCAAAGTCCTATGAACTCATTCATTCATGTTCACCCACCCATCTATCCATCTATCATCCATCCATCCATCCATCCATCCATCCATCCATCCATCCACTTTCCCAACCATCCACTTTCCCTCCCGTCCATCCATCCATCTATCCATCCATCCACCCACCCACCCATCCATCTAGACTTTTTTCTCTTTGAAAATTGAATCTCAGGTCACTAAGATGGCTCAGTGGGTAAACATACTTGCCACTAAGTCTCATGACCTGAGTTCAATCCACATGGTGGAAGGAGAGAATATTCTGTACCCAGTGGTGGCACCCATGCCTGTCCTCCAGGACTTAGGAAGCTGAGTCAGGAGGATCTCCTGGAATACAAGGCCAATGTGAGCTATACGGGGTTTCAGGCTAGCTTGGGATACAGAGTGAGATCCTGCTGGCATAAAAAAAAAAGAGGAAGGAAGGCAGAAATGGAGAAAAAGGAAAAGAGAGAATGAGAAAAGGGTGGATGGAGAGTGAAGGAAAGAGGAAGAAGGATGGGGAGTGGAGAGAGGCAAGAAAGGGAAGGAAAGAGAGAAGGAAGAAAAAGTAAAGAGGGAAAAGAGGGAAAAAAGAGGGAGAGGAAGAAGGAGAGCCAAGAGAGACCAAGCAAGGCAGGAGGAACCTTCCAGAAGGAATACACTCACACACTAGTAGTGGCAACTGTTTATTGCAGCAACAACTTGGTGGTTCATTTAGAGTCCTGATTTGTATTTCTCTAATTCCCCATCAAGCTGCTCCAAAATATCCCTACGAAAGGCTAATTTCTTTCCATGAGAACAATTTCTTTCCACCTCCATAAACTCAAGTTTCCAATAGTGTCCTCCTTGTTAGGGATGGGGGCCAGCTAGTGCCTGACACAGAAGCTAAAGTCTGCCTTAGATCAGCATGGTGCAGCCTCTCATTACAGAAATGACTTCAACAGCCACATCCTGAAGCGTAAGGGGTGGGGGGAAGGCATGGAAATTCCAAACAGCTAAAATCATCTGAAGTAATGGCTGGAACGGAAACAAAGCAAAACAACCGAACGCAAAACGCCTTGGGGAGAGAGGTCAACCCCCAACACACTGCTAGCCTCTATACTCCCTGCTTAAAACTCCCAAGAAAGGGAGGTTTCTTGGTTGGCCTATTATTAAAATAATAATAATAATAATATTATTATTATTATTATTATTATTATTATTATTATTATTATCCAGGCGACAAGTACCATTAAATGCACAGATATACAAAAATATTTCATGATGTCAACCATTCATTTCAAAGGACTGAATAACTGTACAGCCAGGACCTACCAGCACAGTAGATGGGAGAGTGGTTCAACTGTCAATGCTGGGTCCTGATGTTTGATTCGATAAATGTAGCACAAGAAGCATGGTGGTCCCTGGGGTATGGGAAGGCAGGACAGAAAAGCACTTGTGTATCCGTTTCCCTCCCACACAAGTTTAACTTACAATCTACTTCAGGAAGTACCTTCCGCCCACAGTCCTTTGCTTCTGATTCTCCCTTTTTCTTGGCCTGAATCCCCTTTAGGTATTGACCAGAGTTCCTGCATTATCCCAGCACTTTCAGTTTTACCGACTTGTCCAGGATATGAGAAGAATAAACTTAACGCCATAAACTTTAAACTCTATTACCTGTTAAGAGCTCTGTCGAACCCGGTTAGTTGGGGAAGTGGCTGAGCTATTGCCTCAAAGAGGGATACAAGAATGTCTGAGGAGCCCACTTATCTCTGTTTTTTCCTGTCTATATAAAACATGAATGTACTCTTGGTGAAAAGCATCCAGCGTCTGCTTCCATCAACTGTCCAGTGAATATTCTACACCTCTTCTCACCCTTTACACAGGGGATTGTAGCCAAAACCATCAGAATAGCACTTAAAGTCACAATAAGAGGAATAAAAACGTGTCAGCTTTTAGCTGTAACAGCAGCATCATTGGAGCTGGAGGCTCGAGTGGTAACTCAGCTCAGGACAAGTTGTTACCTCAGAAGGGGGATTTAGCATCAAATTGTTCTCAGAGTGACTGCTGTTTCCAAGACAGCACCTGCACTGTAAGATTACTGGGCATCACTAATTCAGTGATGAAGCATGCCCTCCCTGGGCTATGAGCTTCCAGGAGACCATCGGGTACCCCACTGCAAGCCAGCACAAAGCATCGCCCCTTTCTAAGAGGACATTCAGAGATGGTAAACTAAGATAACGTGTGCGTGACCATGCCTGACCGTGCGTGTACACTTCTAGAACGGCCATGCCTGACCATGGGGCCACTGACACTGAGAGCAATTCTGAGATTTTTCTTTCAGGGCCACAGAGAATGCTCTCTAATTCGTCACCTTCCTTTGGGACACAAGCTGACTCAGGAGTGCCTCTTCCGAATGGAAGCAGCAAGAATGAGAGCCGATCTCCACATCTTCTGTGTCCCACCATTCCCAGCTGCCAGAAAGCTTCCATCCTATCAGGAGAAGAAAATATAAACAAGTCCCAGGCAGTGTGATATTTACAGCAACAGGGAGAGAGCTGCCAGGAACTGGGGCAGAGTGGAACAAGACGGGCTTCACTAATCGCATACACAACATGGTGCTCATAGGACATCTGTGCCCTCTGCCCTGGAAGCATTTGCACTTCTATAGAAAGCAAGTTGAAAAATGTGTCTTACGTTTGAGAACTGAATGCTGTCTGGAGGTTTTCAGGCCGCAGGCAGGAAATCTCCAAAGAAGAAACTCTAAATAACGCTACTAGGTAGAAAATCTGTCTACCGTTCTCTCTAAAAACAGTGTATGTCTCCTTGCAGTATTTTTGTTGTACAAAACACAAGACAGAAAGTTGAGGAGGAGCCTTGTATACCCAGGTTCCCAGCAACATTGTTCACAATAATCCAAAGATGGACGTACTCAGGTGTCCATTGATAGATGTGGGTTATCTATACCATGGAACAATATTGACAGATGTGCAATGTGGAGCTTGAGAACACTGTGTTCAGTGAAACCACCAGTCACAGGAGGGCAAATACTGTAGGAGTCTAATAACAGGAGGGACTTAGAGTCAGCAGAATTATAAAGGTGGAAAGTGGTTGCAAGGGACTTAGAGAGGGAAGGATGGGGAGTTATTGTCATAGGGTCCGATACAGGAAGATTTTGTGAGTTTTTAATTATTTATCTTATGCATTTGTGGTGTGAGTATGTGCATGCATACACATGTGCCACAATGCCTGTGTGAGGGTTAGAGATAACACGTGGGAATCAGCTCTCTCCTTACACCATGTGGATTGGACTCAGGTCATGAGACTTACTCTCATATTTACCCACTGAGCCAGCTTGATGAACCCAGATTCAATTCTCAAAGAGAGAAGACGTCTGAATGGCTGGCTGGTGGCTGGCTGGCTGGCTGGCTGAGACGATGGGAGGATAGATGGATGGGTGGGTGGATGGATGGGTGGGTGGATGGATGGGTGGGTGGATGGATGGGTGGGTGGGTAGACGGATGGATGGACTGATAAGTGGATGAAAGGAAGAAGTACCATCAATACCACTGAACTGCAGGCTTAAAAATGGCAGGGACAGAAACTTGTTAAACGCATTCTATCACATTATAAGATCCACAGGGGCCAGATGTGACTGGAAAGGGAAAGAAAGCTGATGTAAAGTGAGAGGTCATAAGGGAATGCCCTGAAATCAAGTCCTTTAACTCTGAAGCTTTCTGCATTTCACACAGGACCTCTGGGTACAGGCGTGGTTCTTTTCTCTCATTCTAAAGCATTCCCTTCTCACTGAAAGTCTCCTCTCAAGACAACAAAAATGATAACTAAAGACTCGAAAAGAGGCTTGTCAGAGAAGAAACACATTTTCCACTAAGCAATCCAACCACAACAACACAATTTAATAACAGAAACTAATTTTGAGTTTTCGGGTTTTCTTTTTTTTAAAGATTTACTTATTTAATGCATATGAGTGCCCTATCTGCATGTATGCCTACATGCCAGAAGAGGGCATCAGATCATACTGTAGATGATTATGAGCCACCATGTTATTGCTGGGGATTGAACTCAAGACCTGGCAGAGCCGACAGAGCTCTTAACTGCTAAGCTATCTCTCCATAACCGAGTTTTCAGTTTTATAAACAGAACTATGTGAATAACATAAGGCCGAGAAGGAATAAATAATAAAGTTCGTGTGGTACATGAAGTGTTTGAGATCAGAGGTTAGGTTTAAAGAAATAAAATATAGCCAGGCAGGGCAGTACATCCTATAATCTCAGCACTTGGAAGGTAGGAACAAGAGGATCGAGAGTTCAGGGCCATCCTTGGCTACCTGATGAGTTAGCCTAGGCTACATGAGACTATCTCAAAAAAAAAAAAAAAAAAGCAAACAAAAATATCCAGGAAATCCAATTCTCTAATGATATAACAGGATAAACAAACAGACTAGAGAGAGCAGAAGGTTAAAGAAAAATCATAGCTCATAACTGTGCCGTTGTGTCCAGATTGCAGAGCAAGACTAGGAAGCTTAATGAACACAAATTGTCTTGTTTCCTGGTGTTCTCTCAGCTCTCTGCAGCCAAGAGGGCTTCAGCAGAGGATGTCTGGGGTGTGATGTATGTGTGTATGTACCTGTGTGTACATGAAAGAAGGGAGAATTCACTGTTGTCATACCCAGAGAATTTGCATCAGAAGGATGAGAGATCCACATGCTCTCAATGGGATGGCCTATCTTCCTTTGTAAGACACACGCAGTATCTAACGGGCATTCCTCAGTCTCACACGGGTCTGTTGAATTACGATGACTACCCCATACACTAATCAAGGAGGCCATCAAGGGTGGCCCTGCACACAGTCCCACTCTTTCAGACTTAAATGTATGTCACTTTTTAAGGAAGCAAGCGCCAGGAGGTACTTAGCAGGGTCCCAGTACTGAAGGAAGCAGGCGGGATGGGTGAGTGAAGGCGACTGCAAGCTAGCAAACTGTAGCTCAGTGTAACAACACACAGGCAGCGGACTCCATACGCCGGCACCCATCTTCCAATAACAAGATCCCAGGTCCCTCTGCACTGATCCATGCCCTCTGGAAGAGCTTGTCCAGTCACTAACATCATATGTGAAGTGTCACACAAGGTTACATGTTTGAACAGCAACAGGAAACACAAAGGTGCCAGTCTGTCCGGTCCCCTACAGTGCCAAGCTCCTTTATCCCCCCAGCCTTGGTTCTACACAGTTCTGAGTGCCAGACGGGAGTGAGCATGGCAAACCCTTTCTTCCTCTCGGTATAGAAGGCAATGAGTCAATGCTTATGCATCGGGCCTGCTATCAAAGCAAATAAGCAGAATCAGGCATTCCAAGCCATCCCTTGTTTTTCTTTCCAGTTCACTTGAGCATGAAGCTCTCCATATTTGGGCACTTGAAATTAGGAGCGGGATTTACCCCTTATCACATGTTTCTTTATCAGTTCTCTACATGAGGCTTTCACTGAGACTCTCTGATTAAAATAAAAAAAAATGTCTAAAATGCTTGCTATGTTGCTCAGCAGTCAAGGATGCCTGTGGGCTGGGATCGCACCCAGGGACTTTTCAGACTCTGGTGTTGATGGGGCACCCATTCAGCCAGCAGCATATAGAGGGGGGCTGAGCCTCCAGCCACCCCTTATCCCCACCACTCCCTGCCCCTGGAGTATGCAAGGTTCCCATCAGTGACCACAAGATAAAGACGGACCAGATGATCTTTCTAAAAGGCTTTTCAAGCAAGTGGCAAAACTTCTGAATCTGAGCTAATCATGTGGTCTGTCTCATCCTAAAGGACCATTTCCAGGCCCTAGGGAGCCATGGCTTCTCTCATAGTAAACATTGAGACCCAAGTGGGAATCGAGAGAAAGCAGGAGCCACAGGCCATTTGCAGGGCTCTACATTTCCTCTTTTTAAGCAGAAAAAAAAAAAACCCCACAAAAAATACGGTGAATTATGTACTTCATGTACATGTAGGGGCCCTTCCTGGTTTTCTCCATCACATTTTAAACACTGGAGTTATAACGCAGCGAGCTGAGAAAGAGCCTTCAATTCCCACCCACCCAGCATCACACAAGTTTCAGAGTCCCAGACTATACTTATAGAAACCACCGGCTATTCTCACTCTCACTTTTGAATTTGAATTTAGTGAAATGAAACACTCATTTCCATTCTAGTATGTTTAAGAGCCAACACTGAAATGTATAACATGGCTCATATTTGGAAATGAGTGGGTGAACACTGGTCCAATCCAAGTTTAGGGAGTTTTTTGTTTTGTTTTTGTTTTGTTTTTGTTTTTGAGAAAGAGAGCCCTCAGGCCACCTGGGGCACGCTGCCTATTTTAAGCATAAGAGGGAAAAGTGTGTTGAAAAGAGGAGGGTGGTTGGCTGGACTGACCTGTGACAGTAATAATACAGGCAGTCACATTCGAAGAGCATCTTTGAGCCATTAGTCCCTTGGGTTCTGTTGACAATCTATAGTCAACAAGGGTCTGTGGGATTCAGTAAGAGCTGGGCCAAGCCCCTCCCCCATGCTCAGCACTTCCCCTTGAATCAGACCTTGGGCAGGTCCCGGAGCCTGCTGCTGCTCTCTGATGTGCCTTGAGAAACCGCCAGCCTCTCTTCTGGTTGAGGTGCACTCTGCAGCACCTCTGAGCTTAGCTTGTCCTGTTTGCCCTTAGCCATCCTGGGGCTGTCCTCCTGGGGACGATGCTAAGTGCTTTTAGGCTTTGTGCTGCTAAGGTACCCTACCAATCATGTCAGCATCCTGTGTAAAAGCTTTAAGTGGCTATTCGCCTGTATTTGCGATACGCTTCAAGGCAGGTGTGGTGGTTCAGGCCTGAGACACTCGCATTTGTGAGGCGAAGGCAGAAGAATCGCCACCGAATTTTAGGCCAGCCTGGTCTACACAGGGTAAGACTGAGCTCTGGGCAAGCCAGGGCTACAGAGGAAGGCCCTGTCTCAAATACATACATACATACATACATACATACATACATACTACTCTTAAAAAGTGACCTTATGATCTAATCTCCTCTGACATTTCTCACGTGCTTGTGTCTAGCCATTCCTGAGCTGTTGGAGTTTTCCAGCATGCTGTGTCTTCTTGTATTGAGCTTTGTACATGTTGTTTTCTGTGTGAGTAGAGCCAGAGAAAGCTAGATCCCCTGAGTTGAACCTACTAGGTAAATTGGCTCTTTGAGACCAAAGAGAAATTAGCACATGTGAAAGAACACGTGAGTGAGATTTTTTCTCCCTTTTACTACTCTTAGAACACCTGGGATTGCAGTAAGGAGAAACTCAATCTTAGCTGAGCGTGGTGACTTACCACCTGCCACCCTAGCACTTGAGTAGTCGAGGCAGAAGGATTGCTATGGATTCCGGGCCAGCCTGGGCTACAGAGTAAGCCATCATATCAGAAAATAAACAAGTATGAACACACTCAGGGGAGAATCAAGAAAAGGAGAGGGAGGAGGGGGTAAGCAGGCGCTCTGACTAGCTTACCAGAGGATAAGAGACATCAGAGTTAAAACAAGCTGGGCAAACTGAAGATCCCTTATCCCTATAGCTTGTGAAACTTTCCAACAACCATCCCAATAATACATCTCAGTCTCAGTGATCTGCAGAATCACAATACGCTATGTTGTTGTAAGCCACGACACGTTGGAGTCACTTGTTACACTGTATATGCTGGCTGCTACACCCTAGTGTTATGGTTGACACCCAATCATCCCTCAGGTATGAGGATAAAGGCTTGGTCGCAGAAGATGCCACACTGGTTCACATCCACAGGATGCTGAAGGTAGCATTGGGAGAACTCGGCTCATGGTATAAAGAGTTGCTTATTTTCTTATTTCCAACCCTAGTGATTGAAAACTCCTTAGCTGTTGTGAAGGCCCAGCTTTTGCAAACACTCAGTCAATATCTGCTAGAGTAAGGCCAAAGAATACAGATCTTGATCTTCGGGCTTTCTCCTGTCTTTAATGTCAAAGCATTGATTTTAGACATTTTTTTTTTCTATACTGCTACCTAGATCGGTTAAGGACATCACATGTATCATCACATGCTTCCATTTGACAGGCCCACTCATACCGATCGTCACTGGGAATCTCCCTTTGCTTTACATAGGTAAAGCTCTCACATCTCTTCACTCTACCTTTCAGTTTGACTCATACCAAAAATTCACCTAAAATTCCAAGTGTCCTCAGCTTCCACACACAGACAGTTCTGACAGGTCCTCTCACTCCTGGGCTGCTGAGAGCCCACTGGATCTGATGCTGTAGGATGGCAGTGGTCGTTGTCTTTGGAAGATAAGGAAACAGAGCAATATGCAGACAGCTCATTCGTGGTGTCGAAGAGAGAAGGCGTGGGAAGGGAACGCTAACCACGCAATCTTGGCCTGACACCCCTCCCGTGAGATGGAATTCAGGGCGCCCCATCCTCAGTTCTTTAATTTATGTATCTACATGGTCTATAATGCGGACTTGAGAAAGAAGAGGTGACAGGCTTATTCTAAAGGGGCCTCCACCTACCATGTGTGTAGATAGGTTGTGAAATGTATAAAGCCTGAGGTTCCTGAGACTTAAGTTGGTTATCACTGACCTCACCAAATTTCTTCTTTAAAAAACAAAAAACAAAACAACAACAACCACCAGGGTCAGCAAGTGGCCCAGCAGGTAAAGATGCCTGCTGCCAATCTGGATGACCTCCGTTCAGTCCCTAAAACCTACATTGTAGAAGGAGAGAATGGACGCCACGCTCCCCCCCCCTCTCTCTCACACACACACACATACACACGGATGATTTAAATAAGGAGCTATCATCAAATCTGGATATTGTTGTCTTCTAACTGAAATGTCACTCACAGTCATTGTATTTTTGGATCATGTCAACATGAAGGAGCTGTCTTTATGCTAGTGAGCCATTAATGATAATGAGTACTTACACAAAGTATGCAATTAGGAATTATAGAAGCATCTTTAAAAACCACCCCCTTCTAGAGTAGAGAACTGCACTTTAGTAGATATTATTATTCCAGGTACACAAAGTGTCTTCTATTATGTTAATCACTTAGAATAATGAGTAAGCCGTGCAGGCTACACACTGTCTAACAAACCTGCTTTACTTGACCTCGTCTTTGCTCGTTTGGAAATGGGGTCTCATGGAGCCCAGCCTGGCCTTCAACCCACTTGGGATCTTCCTGGTGCTACTTCCTAAGTCCTGGGCTAACAGACCCGTGCCACCATACCTATCAGTGAAGCAGTGCTGGGGATAGAACTTGGGGCTTTTAGATGCCAAAAAAAAAAAAAAAAAGCTTTCCACCAGCTGAGCTACCTCCCAGCCCATGACTTTACTTTGCAAGAGACAGTTAAGCAAACTGTGAACGTGTCAGTTTTTCATTGAAGGTCCCTTTTTCACCCAAATCATCTCTCTTGATTCAAGTCTCAGATCTTTTAAATTATTTATCCCTCTTCTGGCTCTGGAAGAGGGATCTGATTGGTCACTGAGTCCATGAGGGATGCTAGCCTCGCCCGGTTAGGTCCCCATCAGCATCATTACCATGGTGAACAGAGTTACACTTGCCTCAACTGTGGTCCTTTAGAGAAACAATCCCGAAAGCAGAGGGACTCTGTCTTAATGAAGACACAGGTAAGATGGGATTCTGTATCCCTTGTGTGTCTCAAATGCCCTAGGACAACCTTCCCTGCAGGTTTCTTGGGTTCTCTATCTCCTTGCAAAGGCCCACCCTCAGTCTCTCTCTGTTAAAAATAATAATAATATTAATAATAAAGTGACTTGATATCTCTAGAGGAAAATGCCAGCTAAACTCACCAGCCAGAGCTTGCATGAAGAAATGGTTATGGAACTTCAGATGACTAATTCATTTCAGACTTAAACACAGGTTGACAAAGTCTAGGCTGGAACAGTGACTCTGTGATTAAGAGCACTTGCTGCTCTTCCAGAGGACCAGAGTTCAGTTCTCAGCACCCGTGTCAGAAGGCTGACAACTGCCTCTAAGGCCAGGCACTTGCATGCATAGACAGACAGACAGCAGACAGGCAGGCAGGCAGACCAGGCAGACAGACACATATCACACACACACACACACACACACACACACACACACACACACACACTTTTTTTTTTTTTTTAAAGTGAGGTCAAATAAGGCCACAGACTTCAGACTTTTAGGATTTTTCTATTTGTTTGGTTCCAAGTCAGAAAACGGCAGGTGTCATTTGATGCCAGTTCATTGTGGTCTAATGGGAGGAAGCGAGAACAGGGAGGGCAGAACACAAGGTGAGCAGTGTTCTGCGAGTCAGGGCTGGGCACGGAGGTGGATTACTGGGGCCCAGTAGGAACGCTCTCCTGACACTGGGAGCTTTCAGGCCAGACCCAACATCAGGAAACGAAGGCAAGATCAGTGTTCCCTTCATTCTTCTTCCATCTCCTGACTCCTGGTTCTTCCTAGTTCACATCCCCAACTCTGAACACTGGGGCTGATTATCAGCAAAACATTAACCCAATTCACACACACACACACACACACACACACACACTGTACTATCAAGTGCATTGAGATCCCAAACATCCCACACACTGCCTGGATGATCCACTAGCTGGCTAGCTACTAGTTTGGCTTGCCCAGCCCGTGTACTGTTTGATCTTCAGTAAATGACACTCCCCTGGTCTACCTAAGTAAGTGACATCCTGCTTCTGGTGGCTGGCCCAGACGAAGGAAATGTAAAATCCTCTCTGTGCCAGGTGACTGCCAGCTCTGTTCTGACCCCCTCAAGGCCTCCCATGTCCACTTCCACTCCTTTGGTTGTCTTTAGGGAAGCACCTGCCAACAGGTTACTATGACAACTGGCAACAGGGCTGAGGCACAGAAACAGATTACCAGAAGAGCCAGGAACACGAGCGGCAAACTCCAAGGCTAGCTGCTCTGACCCTCAAAAGGAGCATCAAAAGGGGGACAGGGGAATCCCTTCTGGCCCAGGACAGTGACTCTATACCAAATCATGTGTGCCAGTAGCAGCTAGGCAACAATCCACTGACATTAATACATTTTGTTTATTAGTCTCCTGAGAGTCCAGGGAGGAAATTTATTCAGAAGTACAAGTGTGTCAGACAGCCGGAGGCAGGTAGAAAACCTGAGGTGGTTAAAGAGGAGAAAAACCTGCTTGCACAAGTAATGGTGGCCTTAAAAACAAAACAAAATAAAACAAACCAAAACCCAGCACCCTATTCTTACTGTCTTGTTCCTTGGAGAAGAAAGAAAAGGCAAAGTAGACTAGAAATCTAGGACTATTATAACAGAGAGGGGAGAAGAGAAGCTCTGTGGCCAGTGCTTTGTTCTATGGAGTGAGTCTGACAGTGCATATAGAGCCCCAGGCATGAAGAATGCATAGCGTATTTAAAAAAAAAAAAATCACTCCTGTGCAAGCAACAAAGTTTCAGAAGGGGGAAAAGATCAGAAATGAAGAGAAACCAAAAACGATCTTAGCCAGAGGGTTTAAGATCAGTAAAAATGAGGTGTCCCAATGTTGGTGAAGCCAACAGACATCCTGGCTGAAGTAGTGGCGTATCCTAGCTCTGGGACTTGTGCTGTGGGTCTATTGGCCGCTTCTGCCAGCATCACCAGCAAATACATTCAACTGCCAGGCACTCAAGAACGGAAGGGAGACGGTCTCAGGAACTCATGCATATATGCTCAAGAAAAAAGTAGAAATTACAGGATAACGTTGGTTAAGGGCCTAACGGGCATGCTCCAAAGATTTTGCCTCAGTTAACCGAGGCAAATGCTCGAAAGCTGAACATGTTGGCACTTGCTTGGACTTCCGGAACTTGGTGTGGAGATGTAAGAGGATCGGGAGCTCAAGATCGCCCTTGGTTATATAACAGTTTGAGGCCTACCTGAGCTACGGGAGACCCAGTATCAACAGACAAGCAAACAACAACAACAACAACAACAACAACAACAGTAACAAAACCTCAAAAGACTACGAACAAAGATCACTACTTGTATGCCATCCTGTTTCTATTTCAATTTTGGTGACTGAATTGAGGTCAATTGTTTCAGGAACATAAGCACAAATAGAAAAAAAAAAAAAAAAAAAAGAAAAGAAAGACCTGGAAAAGACTAACTTGCTTCAAAATAGGCTTCAAAGAGTGCATTTTGCTGCCTCTTTTAAAGGGGTTCCCTGTTTCTGCAAACCGCTCTCACAGAATCAATCAGGTAATATATTCACCCAGATGAAAGAAGATAAATCAGTTCTTTCTATCTTAAGATTCTCTTTAGTGATAATCTACTCTACAGTAAAGCATTAGATCCCTGGTCTCACAAAACTCTCATGACAACAGTCTGGCCCTGAGATCTCAGGTAGCCTGACTCAAAAGCACCCAATACAAGTCTTATCTTCCAGTGTTTCACACTTCTCAGGGCACACACATGTATGGGCTGACCTTACTCCCCTGCTGGGAAGTCTAAGGCAGAGGCTCCCAGAAACCCAGCACTGAGTAATTCTGCCTAGCACCCCTCTTGGCACACCTGAGTGCCTTGGCATCTCCTTAACCCCAGTGGAGGTTTCTGAGATAAGCTCCCGAGGGCAGTAGTGAACAGAGATGGCTCAGTCCTGCACCCTGGACTGAGAACTTATCCTGATTCATAACCTTCTTTTAACAAATAGTATTCTAAAGGTCAGATAGAAATCGCCACAGTCGGTTAGGCCGCTCCACCCCTTCCCATCCCCACCCCCAACCCCCTTACACAGATATGGCAGGAGTTCACAGACTCTCTTCTTTTCACAGCTCCTTCCTTCTGTGAGACTGCTGGGGGTGGAGGGAGCTGAGGAGAGTCTCTGTGCCTGTAATGGCTGCACCTGGCCGAGCAACTCAGAGAGCAAAAGTTAAGTCTCCTCTCAGAGAGAATGGCCTATATCTGGGTCTCCAAGAGGTTCCTTTGCCAGGTAACATACAAGGGCCACCATGAGTGAGATTTGAAGGAGGTGAGGGGAGAGATTCAAATGAGCAAACCAGGAAACCCTTGTAGAATCCTGCATGGAAAGGGACAGAGCCTCCTCATTTGTGGTCTGCAGGCCAATCTGCAATCTCAAACAAGGACTAAACATGTGGAGGGAACCCTCTGCGTGCGCGCGTGCACACACACACACACACACACACACACACACACACACACACACTGCTGATAATAAAACGTCCTCTCTCAGACCCTCTTACCTATTTCAGAATGTTTGTATGACCATCTAGAAATCAGTATCGCAGATGCAAACCTACAAACTCCAACTGGACAGACCCATGTGTACGTGCGGTTCTCTTACTCCTAGACCAGAATTCACACCCCTTTGTCTCTGTGCTGTTTGAACAGGCAGAGTACTATTTGGTCTTGCCTGCTTCTTTCTAGGCACACTCTGAGTGGTATTCTAAGCAGTTATTCTGATAAAGGGCTGGGAAAACACCCAAGCTTTGGGACACCTTCATTCCTGTCATCCTCAGAAGCAGGGCACAGTATGTTGTGGCCTTCCTAAACTGGCTTCTGGTAGCTTTCTCTCCTCCCAAACACCACAGAGCAGAAGCTGGGCCTCATCAGAAGTAACCCACCATTTCTTTCCTCTAAGTGGTGTGCCAGAGGGGGAACGCTCCCCGTGACCTTGTGCTTAGCTAACTTCCGGTGTCATGCAGCACTTCCGGCCCAGCTCGATGCCAGGAATAAAAGGGAACGCAGATGTCAATGAAATGACAGGGCTGTAAGAGATAAAAAGATTGCCATCTGTAGACAGTCACATGTAGGCTGCTCACGGACAAGATACCACAAACCACTCAGTTGGGAACGAGGAGGAAAGGCATGGGGTAGAATTTTGGTTTTTAAGTACCCAAAAAACCCTCAGGCTCACTAATAGTTACACTATAATATGATGGCCTTAAATGCTTTCCCTACCCACAGCAAAATCACACATATCATAGACATTTAGCATCTACTCCTACACTGCAGTGGGATCAGTGGATAAGACTGTGATTCCCCAACACTTACACAAAATAGCCAAGCATGGCTATAAGACACATGTAACCTTAAAACCGTGGCAGGGCATGGAGTCAGGAGGACCAATTGGGCTTGCTAGCTGTCAGCGCCTACACTGTCTAGCTTCTATTAGACCTTCGGGGAATGTGATACTCTTTTCTGGCCACTGACGGTATTCTCATGCATGCACACATACATATGTACAATTAAAAATAAGAACATCTTAAATGTTATTAGATTTACTCACTTTTGCGTGTATACGAATATATCTGGGTATACACACACCATGTCAAAGTATAGGGAGATCAGAGGACAATTTGAAGGAGTTGAGTCTCTCCTTCGATCGTGTGAGGGGCTGGGAGATTGAATATATGTTTTTAGAATTGTTGTGAGCACCTTTAGCCGCTAAGCCAGTGGTTCTCAACCTTACTAAGGTGGTTCCTCAGGTTGTGGTGACCTCCAGTCATAAAATTATTTTCATTGATACTTCATGACTGTAATTTTGCTACTGTCATGAATCATAATGTAAATATCTGTGCTTTCTAATGGTCTTAGGCGACTCCTGTGAAAGGGTTGGTTGACCCCCAAGGGGGTCAGGACCCACAGGTTGAGAACTGCTGTGCTAAGCCGTCTTGACATCAGACGACTACATTCAGTGCATTGAGCTCCAAGCACCTGAAACCTAGGTTGTAGCAAACCACCGGTTTTTAAGGAGTTAACGAAGGATAAGGAGGATCTGATGTGCTTTGCAGCAGAGCAACGGTCTCGGTGACACTCGACACAAAAGCTACAACTGCAGAAGTCACTGACTTCCATTTCTCTTGTTGTCCATCTTGAAATGTGTCACAGGGGTGGGGGGTGGGTGCTGAGACCCAGGTCACATGGCCACTTGCCACATCGACCACAAAACTCAGGTCTCCTGACTCCTTCAGCTTTCAGTGCCTTCCCCTTCCTGGGCAAGGCTTGAATCCTCTCTGTTCTCTGAGAGCCAGGTGGAGACACACACACCTCTGTGAGTAAAGGCCAACTGTTAGGAAGAGTATGACAGAAGGGAGCGGCTGCTAATGAGACAGGCCTGAGTAATCAGGCTGAGGCAGCGGCGGCGGTGGCGGCAGCAGGAGCTGACAAGGCCGGGCCGCTTGGCCAATGATGCTGTGATCACTGTTCACACCTGACAACACCCACACTCACACCCATCTGAGTGCAAGTCCACATTCCTTGGCGATCCCCGTTTGTCACGCCCTTCCGAGGCACGGGCCTCAAGGCTCTCAGAGCATGAGGACCAGCTGAAAATAGAAACCGAGGGTTAGAGAAGGGTGGAGCAAGGTTCAAGTGATTCAAGCGATGAAAAGAAAGTTCTCGAAGCATGCCTGAGGAGGTCACTGGAGTTTCACATTCTCTTCCTCTCCGCTCACTCTGTTTACAGAGGGATTCTTCAAGTGCCTTAGAGTTGGCTGTGTGGCATCTCCGAATTTATTCTTCAGGACCTTTGAGAACTTCACATAATGCCTGAGGTCCAAAATAAGCCCTTAATTGCAACAGTAAAAAAGGCAAACTTTTTAACAGTTTAAAAAGTTTGCCTGTGATAGTCACAAAGTCAGACTGGACCAAAGTAACTCCTCTCATTTAAACTGAAGTTAGGCCTGAGAGTGACTTTCTGTAAGACTCATGCTTCCCAGGAAAACAGCAACTTAGAAAACATCATGATGCCAGCAAGTGACCTTCCCAGCAGTGTTTGCGGTGAAACATCCTAACACCGAAAGCCAACAGGGCCCTAGAGTTGTCCGTGAGTATGACGAAAACTTTTATGAGAAAATAACTTATACAATTCTCCCTGAGTGGTGCAGCCCTAAACCAACATGTCTGTTGCTTAATGAATAAGAAGCATACAGCAACCCACATATTTATAAACTAACACACTTTCTTTGGTGGTGATGGAGGTGGTGACCTGCCTAGGGTCATCCATATATTTGACCTTAACAGTATGACTAAGAATAGAGGGCATGGCTATGGGTGCAAGTCACAAACTTCTAGAATCTACAGGAGCACATCCACCAGTAAAAACACACTAAAACAGCAGCGCCTTCCATCAGCTACAATGAGGGGCAGGAAAGTATTGAATTTAAAGATTTAAATTTTTAAAAATGTGTGTTCCATAGGTGCAGTTGCCCACGGAGGCCAGTAGAGGGCACTGAATCTCCTCGGGCTGTAGTCACACAGAGTAGTGTGTTTCTCTGATGTGGGTGCTGGGAACTGAACTCTGGGTCTCTGGAAGAGCAGCATGTGCCCTCAACCTCTGAGCCGTCTCTCCAGTTCCAGGAAGTTTTAAATGGAACGAGTTAATTTTGGCACCACTAGGAAATAGGAAATATAAATATCTTAATATATATCACAAGATGTTTTTGAAAATTCTTTTGACATTAATACCCCTTTTCTCTGTGATATTTGCTGTATCTATCTCAACTTTGTGACCATCTTTTAGGCAATCATAAAGCGTAAGTGATAAAAGACTGAAGAGAAACTATGGCTGAGTCACCAAGAAGTTCAGTGGGTAAGAAGGGCACAGGCTACCAAGCCTGACCATTTAAGCTTCACTGAATAAGAACCTAATCACAAACTATTTTCTGACCCCCACATTCAACCTCTCCCCCAACACACATAGGTAATAAGTATGATTTTATAAAAGACCTAGAAAGTTCAAAATTTATAATATATATATGTTATAAAATGTCCAATTACATATACATCCCACACCACACACCCAGATTCTAATTGAAGTTGGCTCTTTATATTCTAAAAGGAGAAGATATTATTACTTTTTTCTCTCAGAGGTATCAACTGGCCATCCAGGACTTTCCTGTGGTTATATTCTTTCCTGGTCAACACTCTCCTAGATTTTGGAGAGAGAGAGAGAGAGAGAGAGAGAGAGAGAGAGAGAGAGTGTGTGTGTGTGTGTGTGTGTGTGTGTGTGTGTGTGTGTGTGTGACAGTCACATTCAAATGGCAGATCTAGGCAAATCCATTGCAAATTTCACAGCAAATAAGCTCCTCGAAGCTCAGAGTGGGCCACTTTATCAACTACCAGACACTGAAACTTGTCAAGTGGCTTCAGCTGACATGAAGTACAGTTTAGTAATCCCAACATCACAGACAATCACCCTGATAAAAGCCAGAAAATTAGCCAATTCTAAAACAGAGAAAAATCCTAAATAACCATTCTTCTATACAGGCCTGACATTTTAAAGGTTAAAAACAAACAAACAAAACCCAAAACCAAAACAACAGAAACAAAAACCAAATTAATTAACCAAGCAACAACAACAAAAACCCGAAACCAAATCAACAACAGCAACAGCAGCAACAACAGCAACAAACATTCTGGTTAAGCGAAAGAAACCCAAGACATATAATAATATTAGTTACACATGGAAATCCAGGCCTTTAATCCTCATCTCATTCATCATCCTAGAGGAACGTGGCCAACAGTGCCCTATACATTTGATACCATCGGCTATGCCAGTCGCAAGAGCATAGAACCCTGTAATTCACTTTTGGTGTACAAGCAGACCATCTGCTCCACAGCAGCTAGGGGAAAGGCAAGTGTGTAGTTAATAACATAGAACCTCTTCTGAAAACAAGGGACCT
>LR750240.1:132500-142649 GCA_902729485.2 Mus minutoides
AACTGATCATTCAGAAAGCTTGGGTGTGGGCCAGAGAATCTGGGGTCTTCAGGAGAGACTGACACTACTGTTCTGAGGTTCACATCTAGAGAACCACCCCTCTACAGGGGCATCCTTCCAGCCAGATGGAACTGGGTGACCCTTATTCACTCTAAGATAGGTATATTGGAAGAATGATAATAACACAGACCAAAGTGATGCCAAATTACCAAAACAAACAAACAAACGAAACCCATATACTATATATTAATCTATTATGATATCTCTAGACCTTCCTGAGGTCAACTCTATCCTTCATCCCTTTTCTTCTTAACTATAGACACTTTTCCCCAGTCTATAAGCATGCTGTCCTTTATATTTCCTAAAAGACATCTACAGTGTCCTGGAAAGTTTCCCAAAGGCTGGCCCCTTTATCTGATTAACCAAGGAACAGGTTAAAAATGTAGTACAAATCTCAGGTCGGCATTTCAACACCAATATCTTAAAGCCTGGGAGTTGGATTTCCACCATGATTTTTGCAAACTGTTTTTCTCATTTAAAAGTCACTGTGGTACCTGCCTTCCAAATTCAGAGACCTTTCTTGAGTCTTCATCCTAACTAGTTTCTGTCCTAATACCCAGTTCAGTTCACTAGAACTTCACTCAGTCTTTTAGTTGTTTGAGAGGCCTGCATCTCCACCCCCCACTCCCTCCCTCCATTCCTCCTCTATCTCTCCCTATACCCCACCCTCATCTTACATCTCTCAGGTTAGATTTATTCCCAGACCTTTCAGTTACAGGATGACACACATGGTCCTCTGCAGGTCCCCACAACTGGCCTGTCCCTGATATACCTACACTTCTCCTCTAAGTAACTCAAGGGAACATTTCTCCACATCTGGATGCTGTGAAGGCATTTTACATCTCATTTAGATTCCAAATCACTATGCTTAAACTACAGGGATTACACATGGAGGGGTGGATCTGATTGAGTAGACCTTTCAAAGGGATAGAGCTCAACAGGGGAAAGCCAGAGTTAGCAGGGTCAGGTAACGTGATTTGAAAGGAGAGCAGAGGAAGCTGAGAGTAGCAACCACTACACAGCCAGCAATGGAACAGGGGCCTGGAATGAACAAGTGCAAGGAAGTAATGCCTAAAATAACCACGTGAGCTCCGGAAAGGCCCTGGGCTTCAGGTGGGAGAGCACCTCAGGTAACACTAAGATGTCAGTCTCGAGAAAATAGGAACATGGGAGCGAAGGAAGCGATGGATAATGGATAATGGATAAAAGACAGAAACTGGTACCTAAGAAACAGGTTGTAAGTAACTGTCCTTTGAGCAAACTGTATACAGTAGCAGCAATTAATACATGTGTTACCATGAATTCTGATTTGGCATGAGTCACTTTGAAGTGTTTTTGCTTTGTGTGTGTATGTGTGTGTACATATGTATGTATGTATGTATGTATGTGTGCATGTTTTAAATGAGTCAGTGTCTTATGTAGCCCAGTCTCGTCTTGAACTTCTAACTTTCCAGCCTCCACCTTCTGAGTACTTCATCTTTTATTTCTCTACTTCAACCTAAATAAACTAATACTTTGTTGTTGTTGTTGTTGTTTTTCGAGACAAGGTGTGGCTGTCCTGGAACTTACTTTGTAGACCAGGCTGGCCTCGAACTCAGAAATCTGCCTGCCTCTGCCTCCCGAGTGTTGGGATTAAAGGCGTGCGCCACCACGTCCGGCAAACTAATACTCTTCATTTATCTGAGACAGCGTTACACTGGAGTTTTGTTTTGCTTCTTTAAAGACAGAACCTTACTATGTAGCAATGATGGTCTTCAGTAATAGCCTAGTCTAGCCTAAAACTCACAATAACTCTCCTGCCTCAGCCTCATGAGTGTTAGGACTGAGGGATATTCCACCATGCCCATCCAGCTCCTAGAATCCCCTCCTGTAGCTCATGTTTATTCTGAGCTGTATTTCTCCCCCCTAGTGCCTTTGTCATTGCTCCATGGCTGTGAAGAGACACCATGACCAAGGCCACTCATACAAAAGAAAGCATTTAATTGGGGGCTGGCTTATATTTTCCATTAGTCCATTAGCATCATAGCGGAGTGCATCCTGGCTTGCAGGTAGGTGCTGGAGCTGAGAGCTATTTGTTGATTCATAGGCAGAGAGAGCAAGACAGACAGACAGACAGACAGACAGACAGACAGAGATGGACTTTTGACATTTCAAAGCCCACCCTCAGTGACACACCTCCTCCAACAAGGCCACACCTCCTGATCCTTTCAAATAGTGCCACTCCCTGGTGACCAAGCATTCAAATATATGAGCCTGTGGGGGCAATTCTTATTCAAATCCTTCTCTCCCTAGCTACTGGACATGTATGGTGCCAATCAGCTTGGTTTCAAAACTTCCCTCCTCCTCTGCCCAAACCAGTTCCTATGAAGTTTCTGATCAATTCCAATAGCACTGTTGGCTTTCCTTTCTCCCCTGGTCTGTTGGCTGTCAACTCCTAACCGTGCCCACTCTACTCCCACAGCCCCATGCTAGTCCTGACTCCGCTCCTGGTGGCAGTTCACATTGTTCTGCATACCTTCGGCAGTCTCTAGACAAAATGAGTTACCCTCCTAGTTTCACACCACCTGAAGTAGCCATCAGGCAATGTGGCTTCTTCTTGTCACATATCAAGCCTTCACTGGTCCCTACAGCTACTGGAAATCTTCCAAAACCCCTTTACTAAGGGGCACAGTTTAAGGCACATTCCCACACTGTGCCCCATTTTACTAAGGGGCACAGTTTAAGGCACATTCCCACACTGTGCCCCATTTTGGCCTCAAAAATTTATACCACAGCAACACCCCCTTGCTTCAGTCTCTAACAGTAGAATTCCAGACATCAAGATCAGCCCAAATTCCTTATCTGATGTTTAAAGGACTTTAAAATGATTTATTTTGTACGTGTTTATGAATACACAGGTGCCATAGAACTTGTGGGGGTCAGAGGAGAGCTCTCAGGTGTCATTTCTTCGAAAAGGTGGGTCCCAGGAATGGCACTCGGGACATCCGGGCTTGCTGGCAAGGTCCTTTACCAGTTGATCCATCCTACCCAATGTGTTTAGGACTTTCCCAAGCTGGCTTGTTCAATTTCATTTCCTACTTGTGTGCTCGGGTGTTTTTGCTTGCCTGTTTGTTCTGTTTTCCTGGTGGTGCTAGAGATAGGACCCAGAGGTTTGCACATGCGCTACAAGGCTCTGCTGCTGAGCTACAGTCCTGCCACATGGACCCACAGGCTTGTACATGCGAGACAAGGCTCTGCTGCTGAGCAACAGCTACAGTCCGGCCACACGGAACCACTGACTTCCTCTCTGAGAGTCCACCACTATCCCATACACCAGAATGCAAGACAGCCCTTCCTTCCAAGCCCACGCCCAGCCTTTCCCCTTGCTTCCCGTCATCCTCCTGGACTGTGACTTCTCTATCAGAAGTGCTATGATTTTGCACATGAACTCTGGCACATTCTATTCCTGTTCCTCAGAGGTAGTCATCAACTTATGCCTTCTCCTAAAAGAGTTGACATCTCCCTGTGTAGATTGTAGTAGCATCCACGAACAAGAGTCTGCTCCTGTCTGCTTTTCATAAGCCCCGACTGCCTATTTTTTTTTTATTGGATATTTTCTTTATTTACATTTCAAATGTTCTCCCTTTTGGAAACCCCCTTTCCCACCCCACCCCCTGCCTCTATGAGGGTGCCCCCCCACTCACCCACTCCTGTCTTTCTACCCTGGCATTCCCCTACATTGGGGGCACCGAACCCCCTCAGGCCCAAGGGCCTCTCCTCCCACTGATGTCCAACAGTGCCACAGTTGCGGCCAGCGCCATGGGTCGCTCCGAGTGTATTCTTTGGTTGGTGATCCAGTCCCCGGGAGCTCTGGGAGATCTGGCCTCCCTTTTCTAAAAGGACGTTTTATTTTAAACAGTGTATATATTTCTGTCTGTGTGGGGTTATGTGGCCGCAAGTGTAGTTGCTTATGGAGGCCAGAAGAGGGTATCAGGTCTCTGAAAAGTGGAGTTCCAGATGGGTGTGAGCTACCTGAGTTGAGCACTAGGAACTGACCCACAGTCCTCTAGAGTACATGAGCTTTACTGCTGAGCCATCTCACAAGCCTCTGGAAGGCTTTTGAAAATCAAAATGCCTTGATAAATCCCTGCTGACTAGGTGGGCATAACAAGTGCAATGTCAGCACCCAGGAAACTGAAGCAGGAGGACTACAGGGAGTTCTAGACTACCCAAGGTCTATGTAGCAAGCATTAGGACAGCCAGAGAGATGTAGCAAGACTCTGTTTTTAAAAATAAGTTAGATTAAAAAAAAAGAAAAAGAATCACATACAAATAAAATAAATTCCTTTTGATTAACTGCTTGTATGTGTGGTATCTGCTTTGCTTTGCCTTCTAACCTACTTCCTCAGTGGTAATCAAATGAGCTCGCGCTCTCTCTCTCTCTCTCTCTCTCTCTCTCTCTCTCTCTCTCTCTCTCTCTCTCTCCCCGCCCCCCTGAGAAAAACCATTACATAAGCCAGCAAGGAAACTGCTCAGTCAATGAATGAAGTGTTTTGTAAGAACCTCTCCTTCCACTGAAGGATTAAAGCTGACTTCTGAGGAAGAAGAAGCGACCAGAGCTGCAAGAGGAGGGAAGCTGAAGTGAATCAGCTCAGAGAGGTGGGCCTGGGGCTGGGATGGGGGCTGCACCAGCTCACAAAGGCAGGCAAGGAGCAGCAGAGGCAGGGCATAGAAGGACTGGTTGGTGTGAATCCTACGAAATAATGAAGGACCAGGTTTATTCATCAGATCACACATTCCCCAGGTAACCAACAGCTGACAACCAGCATGGACTATCAACTAGAAAGTGCCTTCCAGACTGGCTACCCTTGGATATATGTAGGCTGTTAACTGGTTGGTGTCAGGGACATTCAGAACTAAAATTAGCTAAAATCGATCCAAACAACATGAAATCAGAGAAATAAATGTTTAAAAATCCCTGTGATCAAAGATTTAAAACAACTTTCATTCACATCAACCCATGCCACAGTTTCCTGTTATTAGCAAATCTCATCATGAATGAGGGTCAAGCTTTCTTCATGTGGTACAGGCTCTGTAGGTGTGTGTGTGTGTGTGTGTGTGTGTGTGTGTGTGTGTGTGTGTGTGTGTGTTGTATATCTGGGCTGTGACTCATTTCTGGCTCAATGCAAAGTTTACTATAAAATATAATGATACATCCAGAGAAAAAATAGGTCTGTGTGGCAAAAATAAAATGCAGATAAGAAATAAAAATTCTATGGATACTTACAGGATACCTGATTGGCAACTAGATGAGACTATAGGGGATTAGCTATAAGACAAGATAGCTCATGCTTCTTGCCAACAATTTATTCTTGGGTTTATTTACCTCACTTCTAGTCTCATGGGGACGTTTAGGGCCTACAGAAGGGGGTATTGTGGCCCAAGAGACAGTGGAAATTGATCTAGAAGTCTGGAAACCACCCTGTAATCTCATGTCCCCTAGGTTACTGGTCCCCTTTCTAGCTGCAACGAGTCACACACCTTTTCCCTGGAGAACAGTATTGTTTGATTTTTAGATTTATTTATTTTATTTTATGCATGTGAACACACTGTAGCTGTCTTCAGACACACCAGAAGAGGGCATCAGATCTCATTACAGATGGTTGCTGGGAATTGAACTCTGGATCTATGGAAGAGCAGTCAGTGCTCTTAACCACTGAGCCATCTCTCCTGGAGAACACTTTTATTCATTTGTTTTAATTTGAAAGCTTTTTGGGTCTCAGATAGCTCAAGTCGGCGTGTAACTTGCAATGTAGCTCGGGGTGACTTTGAGCTCTTGATCCCCTTGCCTCTACTTCTGAACATTATGGGCATGAGGCACCACACTTGGTTTTCTACAAAGCTGAGCAGCAAACCCGCGTTACTGTAGCACCTCACAGACAGTTACTACAAGCCCAGCCCCTGAGCAGCAAATCCACGTTACTGTAGCACCTCACAGACAGTTACTACAAGCCCAGCCCCTGAGCATCAAACCCACGTTATTGTAGCACCTCACGGACAGTTACTACAAGCCCAGCCCCTGAGCAGCAAACCCACGTTACTGTAGCACCTCACAGTTACTACAAGCCCAGCCCCTGAGCAGCAAACCCACGTTACTGTAGCACCTCACGGACAGTTACTACAAGCCCAGCCCCTGAGAGCTCTTTTCAACCATTTGAGGTTGCTACAATATCGTGACTTTCTGATGCAATCGATTGTAAAGTGTTGCAAGACAAAGATGGCATTCAAAGTGTCTTGCCCTTTGGAAGAGGCTTAAGAACATGATTCTGGCTTCAAAACTGAGATTTCAACGGGCTTCGTCGTGAACATCATGTAACAGGAACAGTACTTGGTGTGGAGCCTGTTGAAACACCAAAGATAAGAGGTGGGCTCCTGTGTGCCGGGTAACGTGCTAAGAGATGCCTCTGTCCTTTCTATGAATATGGACTTGAAAACCTGACACCTTATTTGGACTAAATATTCATGGTGGGGAGTGCTGGAGGGAATGTGGGGAGGGGCTCTAGGAGTAAGCACACACACTCACAGCCAGGGTTGAGCGCCATTACAAGTCACCACGAGGGTAAAATGCTATGTTCTATGTGCTGTAGAATTTAAAACGTAAATAAAAGGCCCTTTCAACCACTGTTTTCTGAGTCAAGGATCCTGAATAGATGCATTTATAATTTGTCTTCAAGTCAAGAAGTTCAATTAAAACACCTGGTAATCGTGGCTCATTAGAAAAAAAAATTCCTAAGGAATTTTTATTTTACCTAATGACAATTCTACAGGACTCCTTTCCCTTTGAAAGTGGAGAGCGATGGTGCAGTTGTCAATGGTAGCGTCACTGAGGACGTGCGGTCATGAGGCTAGGAGTTCAAGGCCCCCTGGCTCCTTGCTTAATTTGAGAGCAGCCTAAGCTATACACGACCCTGTCTTAAAAAATAAAAATAAATAGATAGATAGATAGATAGATAGATAGATAAAAGCAAAAGAAACCAATGTAACAGACGTAAGGATTTAAAGCCCTTTTAAACAATCGACATCTGTTTACCACCAGATGTTTCCAGAACACGTTCTCAAGCAGGAGCATTGCCCTGTTTGTACCATAAAAGTGACTAATGCAGGTTCTCCCTCTGCCTTCATCTCCCATGCTTAAGAGTTTATCCTAGCATAAGGCTCCGGGGGATTCTCTCGCTTACAATGCTTCCTGTATCAAGAAAGGAGACAATCTCTCTCTTCCCTAATTGTTTTGTCGAGTGAGCTCTCAAAAGTTCATTTTTGTTACCCTTTTTCAGGCAAAATAAGAGGCCTTTTACAAAAATTCTATTGCTAAAACAATGGAATTCTCCTGGGAATGGCTTCGTTATGGAAACGAAATGACAGCTCCTTTTATGCAGCCAGGCAGAAAGTGTGCGCGTAGAAAAGACATCCCAAGCACTCGAGTGTGTGTGTGGGAGGACAGAAGATGCTATTTTTAATTCCAATTGCAGCATCTCTCTCTCTCTCTCCTGCGGGTCTTTCAGCATTATCATAAGCATAATAAGACTGATCTAAAAAGAAAGAGAGAGAGAGAGAGAGAGAGAGAGAGAGAGAGAGAGAGAGATTTCCATTCCTGCTGACCCCAGCAGAAAAAGAGAAAGAGGAAGAAAGCGAAGAGAATGATTAGTACAGTTTTCTTCTACTCTGAGACATAGCTGAGGGCTCTGAGGGCTCAGAGATCTCGAACCTTCAAGATGCTCAGAACTGAGACTCTCCTGAGTTCAAAGCAAGTCCTGATGGTAGCCACCTAAAGCCTTTTCACACCCATCCACACTCTGTGCTTGTGACTTGCTCACGGTATAGAGTTTGCAGGATTCTTGTGGGTCTGCTAGGAAGTCATGTGTCAGCTCCTGCCTTTGTGCCTAAGAGTTACCATTTGATATGTGTGAGCCAGCCTGGTAGAAACACCACACGGGGCACCCAATGTCTAATTTCAATAACCAGACAGCAGGAGGCACCCAAGCTGACAAGTATGGAGTGTCCTAGGTGGCTGTAGAAAGTGATGCATGCATCGAGTGTGAAGGAACTGCAAATCTGACCTTAGAAGAGAAAGAGAGGAGGAGGAAGATGGAATTACAAAGGCCGGCCAGCTAGGTGACCGATATGTTCGTGATAGCTAGCAGCATTACTAGAGCAGTAAAAGGTTTCTCCTTTTTAATGGGAGCATGATGGAGGTGTGATTAACAACAGTATTGGGGATCACCCAGAAAACAAACCTCTGGGCATGGCCCGGGAAGCATTAGCCATTTCATGGAAGCCTTTGAGCAGTCTGTGAAGGCTTATAGAGAATATGCTACTTAAGGTGGGAGGGAAGATGCAGCCTGAACTTGGACAGCTTGATCCCATGGACTAGGTGTTCAGGCTCAACACAAAGGACAACTCAAGCAGAAGACGAGCCCTCATCTCTCTGCTTCCTGATGGCAGGCACAATGTGCCCAGCGGCCTCAATCTCCACCCACCAAGATGTCTCCAACATGATGGAGCTGTAAGACCAAATAAACTGTCCTTCCTTAAGTCACTTTCATCGAGGTATTTTATCACAGTCACAGGACAAATAACTGGTAAAACAGATCAAGTTCATACACATAAAACTGGTCATTTTTATCACATTTAAAGTATGATTCAGTTATTTTTGTTCCGTGCATTTATAATGTCCTGCAACTATCACCACTGTCTAGATCCCAAAGACTTTTGTCATGCCCCCATGAAATCCCCAGGGCCATGACACAGCCCTTCTCAGTTCCAGCTCTTCTCAGACACTGGCACTGCTGAACCTGTTCTCTGGTCTACAGAGTAGCCTGTGGTAGTTACACACTCAGAATCACGCACTGCAGCCCTTCATCCTGTTAATTTTGTGATATCCAGAACCAGTGAAGAGGCATGATGCTGGGTGAGTCTGTGACGCTAAGTACTCCCAGGAAAGATAAATTAAGAATGAACAATGCTTCCTCAGAGGGTGTGGCACCTCCCAACAGGTGACCCAGACAGGAAGAGGCACAAGACAAAGTTGGGTGGCCTGGTTCTTGCTCTGTGAGTATGTCTACTGCTGTTGCTGCCAGCACTGTTTGCTGACATCCGACTCCTGCTTCACCTGACCTCCAACAAGGACTGAAGACCAGAGACGGCCTGGGAATCTGCAGGCCTTCGTTACCAGATTGGGGCTGATGAGAGGTTCATCTGTGTTAAATGGACAGCTCCTGGCTTTGCGGTCTCTCCAGTATGCAGATGGGCCTTGTTGGACTGAGTCTCTATCCTGTAAGCCAATCTAGTGAATGTCCTTTCAGAATACAGACACATTCTATTGGTTTTGTTTCTCTGGAAAACTCTATCAAATACATGTACTACATGGCCAGTGGTAACTAGCCGTGTGTGTGTGTGTGTGTGTGTGTGTGTGTGTGTGTGTGTGTGTGTGCATGCACCTGTGAACTGCCTCATGACTGTCATCTTTCTCTTAGCAAGTATTTCAAGGCTCATCTATCCTGCATTATGTAACAGTATTTCACTTTGGTTTTGGCTGAATAATATTCTATCATTTTGACATACCATATTTTTGACATCCTTCATCAGTGGTAGACAATTACGTCAGATCTACTTTTGATACTTATGAACATTCAAACACACTTGTTTGACACCTGTTTTCAATTATTTGAAGGCATAAGACTTAGGAGTGGACCTCGTGGGTCTCACAGCAATGATATATTTAGCTATAAGAGGGACTTCAAAACTGTTACCCTATAATATCGAATCTAATGTCATGGTTGGAGGTTGGGGGATACTAAGGATGTTAGCTCAATAGTGTGCTTGTCCGGCATGCACAAGGCCCTGCATTCAAGCCGCAGCACCATGGACATTGAGTGGAGTGGCACATGTCTGTTATTAGTACTTGCCAGGTAGAGAGAGGTAGGAGGATCAGAAATTCAAGGCCACCTTCAGCTACTTTGCAAGTTCAAAGCCGAACTGTTCTATATGAGACACTAACAAAAGGAGAGAGAGAGAGAGAGAGAGAGAGAGAGAGAGAGAGAGAGAGAGAGA
>LR750240.1:279376-421257 GCA_902729485.2 Mus minutoides
ATATGGCGGTACCATTACCATCCGTACGGCAGCTCCACGCAGCCTTCCTACCTACATGCATGAAGTGTCTCATCCAAGTCTGGCAGAACACAGCAAATGCTCTGTGTAATGTGTAGTTGTCAAGACACACTCTGTTTCATCCTCTCTCCCATGAATTTCATAATTCCCTTTAAGCCTAACATAGACACTTGCCTAAAATTCGTGTTTTGTTTTCTCATGCATTCTCACTATTACCTAAGAGGGTAACTTATGACCATTAAAGAAGCAGCCTTCAGCTAAAATGCCTTAATTGGAGATATAAGTGTTTCTCTTCTACTATGTACAAAGCTATATGAATGAAAGTGGAAATTAGGGTACCAGTGAATACAGTACAAACATACACAAACCAGCCACAGAAGGGTCAGTGGAAGTCAGCCGCTGAAGCCATCCAAGGGGCTCTGAGTTTGTTGTAGTTGATGAAAAAATACTCTTGGCTTTCTTTCTCCCATTTCTCCATCTTAATACGTGGCCAAAGTAGGGGAGGAAATCAGAACTCAGCTTACCCCATCTCCACCTCTATTTTTTGTTTGCTTGATATTTTTTGTATCTTAATCTTATGTGTATGGGTGTTTTGCTTGCCTGTTTATGTCAGTACACCAAGTGTGTGCAGTGCCCTCGGAAGCCAGAAGGGGGCGTAAGACCTCCTGGGATGGGAGTTACATAATGTTTTCAGCCACCATATGGATGCTGGGAATTGAACCCAGGTCCTCTGAAGAGCAGCCGGTGCTCTTCGCTGCTGAGCCATCTACCTTCCCGCTTTGCATCTGTAGGCTGGAGTGCACACTGTCAAAAACCAAGGAGATGGGACTTCTTCTACCATGTCTGTCCTTTCATTCGGTTCATGAAATGAAGCTTGTTTTGCGATAGGAGGAGGAGACGAGCCAAGCAAATCAGCTCGCACACGGCTCTAGAACGGGAGGGACCTCTTGCTATGGGGCTCACAAAAGACCTGATACCTGCCTGGCCTGAGTCACTTTCTTTACCATGGCAAAGGCAACCTGGGTAGGAACGAGAAGCTGGCCCAAGGCAGCCTGGCTGGATTGACACTTGGGTGCCCTAGTCAGCCAATAGAGTAGTAATCTTAGACCCTGGGGGAAAATGGATCTCTTCGTTAAAGACGTTCAGTAGACAGTCTCTCCTGGGCAGCACTGACTCAGCACATGCTAATAAANCAGGGGTGGGGGGTGGGGTGCGAGGTGGGGTGAGGGGTGGGGGTGGGGGATGAACCAGAGGCAGAAGACAAAGAAGGAAAAACATAACTGCACAAGGCAGAGTTCCACTGTTGCTGGCACTGTAGTGTATGTTGTTAGCTCCTATAGTGTAGTTGTAGTATAGTGTTGTCGGTCCTTTTCTTTTTAAAGGACTTATATGTTTGTATGTGTATCTGTGTGACCTCAAGTACACATGTGTGTACAGGTTAAGTGTGGGTATGTGCCCACAGAGGCCAGCAGAGGACATCATGTGAACTTCATCACCCTCCATACACTCCTTTGAGGCAGGGTATCTCCCTAAATCTGAGGTTTGTATCTTCTTGACTAGGCTGAACTCCTGCCTCACCCCGTCCCATCAGAGCTGAAACTATAAGCATTTCCCAGAATGCCTGGTTTATTATATAGAAGCTGGGGTCTGAACTCTTGACTCTCAGGGTGGTAGAACAAGTGCTCTTAGCTGCTGAGCCAACCTCTCTTGCCTCCATTTTTCTCTTTAATTTTTTTTTCCTCTCTGCTCTTTTGAGATAAAGTCTCCTGTGAAGCAAGAAGGCCTTGAATTCCTGATCCTCCTTCCCCTGGGTACTGGGATCATAGGTATGTACTTCCATACCTAACCCACAGCCAATCATTTGCTAGTATCAATACATGCCCTATCGACATAAGACTTTAATGAGAACAAACTTGCCATGTACAGTCACATGAAGCATCACCTTATACAACTGACACTATTGTTTACCTGCATTTTATAAACACAAACTTAGAAAACCATCCCCTAGAAAAGAGCAGGGCCCCTGTAGTGATCTGAGGGCTCAATAGCCTCTCTGTTCCACATAGCAACCAATGTCCTGATCCTAGGCACAGCATATGTACAAATGCTAGATAGTCATAGACACGTATGCATTCTTAACAATGAGAAGTCCAACTTTCAGATTGCTTCTCCCAGAGGCTGTTTATGAAATGCCTCCTTATTCTTTTTGAGCAGCGACCAAACTTCACTTTTCACTGGAAAATGCTGGCTATTCAGTGATTTCACAATTGTCTAAAAATACTTGGCTGGAAAGAAGGATCTCACATCTCCCCGGGGCTCTCACACTCCTCCTTGATTTAGTATTATTTTTCAAATGTCCAAATCTGGCGAGCTTTTAAGTGTAGCTTCTGTCTACAGAAGGCGGGTTCTAAAGCACAGCAGGATCTGCAAGCAAACCCCCTCCTCTGCTCGAGCCCATGTCCCCTCACACAGCACAGCACACATGACACACACAGATCATTTCTCCCCATCAATGAAAACAAAAAAAAGCCAGCACCATTTCAGCATCCAGAGCTCTCAGCATCCAGGACTTGGAAGATAGAGAACTGCTTCTGTGTCTCTCCTGAAAACAGGGCATGCTACCGTTTGATTGGAAAGTCATTCAGAAACATGTATGGAAACTCTTCAGGAAAGTCATTCAGAAACATGTATGGAAACTCTTCAAATCCGAAGGCTCTCCCATTCAGCTGTTCATAGGTAATCAATGTCTCAAGGAAGCCATTAATAACAGGAACTACTATAGTTACAAGAGTTTTGTGCACACAGACACACACAGACACACACACACACACACACACACACACACACACACACACAAATTCCAGATGAACAGGATCAAGTAAAATAATGTCTGCTTGTTGGAAAATTATATAATCAGAGAGAGTTACATGGTAAAAATACTTGGCTGTTGAATGATGCCGATCGTCAAGAGAAACAAACATTAGATGAGCCTAGAGATTATATTGTACTCTCTGCAGTCTGACCATTGACCCTCAGCTGAGTGTCAGCATCTGATGAGTTATTCGTCATGTAACATCCTCTTGTCACACATCTTACCAGTCACCTCAAAGTAAGTAAGTAAAAAAAAAAAACAAACAAAAAAAAAACTCTACGAAACAGAAAGAAAAGGAAAAGAGACTCAACAGAGCAGCTAGATGGCCCAGTGGGTAAACTACTTTTTGTGCATGGATTAAAGGAGCAGAGTTCAGATCCCTGAACCCACATAGAAAGCAGACAGGTAAGGTAACCCACTTGTAAATCCAACTGAAGGCAGACACAGAGGTTCCCCTGAGCAAGCTGCCTGACTACGCCAGTCCTATTAGCTCTGGGTGCAGTTGAGAAATGCTCTCTCATTGTACAAGGTGAAAGTGATTGAAGGACACTTCCAATGTCAAGCTCTGGGTTTCACATGCACAGAAAAATGAACTCACATACATGTGAGCATGCCTGCAGACAAGCATGCACACTGCATGTTTGTGTGCATTAGTGTGTGTGTGTCTGTGTGTGTGTGCATAAAAGTAACAGTTCCCTTTCATTAAAAGACTCCAGAAAAATAAGTGGAGGGATAATATTTAGATATGTAGACATATACTGTTCCTGTATTCATGTGTGTACCTGTTTGTATACATGTACATATATGTGTGAGTGTGCATGCGTGTTCACGTATGAGCACACACATGCATGTGCATCTTCGTGAAGAGCTACTGATATGTGCCCACTATTGTCTTAGGATTTCCATATGGTTCAGGCTTTGGATCCACTCACCTGTACCATTTGCCTTCATCACAGTGCAAAGCCACAAGCAGCCACTTCCTTCCCAAGAGATCTTTTCTTGAAGATGTTGCTTGAGTAGAATGGGTGGCAGTAGAGAAATTCAGTGTAAGAGGCCTGAACCTGTAAATATAAAATCAAGACTGGTGGTTAGTCAGGATTGTGGCCCTAATTAACATAATTTGAAGTCACCAAAAAGATAAACACCCCCCCCCCGACAAACACGCATGCACATGCAACACCCATGCATGCACTCACACATGTCTGCCCACACCTGTACAAACATGCACATACATGCATACACCACACACACACACACACACACACGCACACAAATTATAATTTTTAAATAAAAATATTTGTTAAAAAATAAAAAGGAATGAATTAATAGATAACTCCCCCTCTCCTGCCTTGATTCTGATATTTTAGGAAATCAAATACAAGGTTATTAGCTCACTCTCAGAAGCTACCAGGAACATGCCAAACTGGAACTTTTGAGTTAAAATTCTTCACTTTTTAAAGGTTTATTTGTTTTTATTTTATGCATGAGTGTTTGCCTGCTTGTATGTATGTGCATTATATGTGTATGCAGTGCATGCGGAAGCCAGAAGAGGGCGCTGGATGCCCTAAGACCAGAACTATAGATTGCTGTGACCTGGTAGGCCAGATGAGTGTGGAAAACTAACCTGCTGCTGGTCCTTCCTTCAGATGCTGGTCTGCATTTCAGGCAGGCAGCACTTCTGGCCCTGGCCTCCATCTCCATTTTGATTGTAGCCCTCATTCTCCCACACCCTGAGTTCTTACCCACCTTGAATTTGTCTAAGACTAAAGTGTTGAGGCTGTGACAATCTGCCTGCCTGTGTACCTCTGACATCACTGTGTCCATGCCAACTCCCGCCTCACCAGCTCTGAAGGCTTCATGTTGTTCAAAAAGAAAAAAAAAAAAAAAAAAAAAAAAAGGAGCAGTGGGCTGCCAAGGAAAATGCTTTTCATAATAACATCTTTGGCAAATGACCCACCTCGGAAGCATTAGTCACTGTTGGGACAATAAATACACATTTTTCTGAGAGGTCACAGAGCCTGCTCTGGCAGATTCTCTTTCATCCACACTGCAAGATTTCCTAGGCTTTAAGCAGGAATAAAGGCAGCATGGCTGTCCTACACAGCCCACTCCACGGAGGGCCTGGTGTCAGCCTCTCCCTGTGACCTCTTTCTCAGCAATGAACCTGGGGGCTTCACTGTGGGGTCAAAGCTTCTCACTGTTCCTGTGTGATCTCCAGAGGCTGCCTATGAACAGAAAATGATGAGGGCCAGGAAGACTGCTCAGTTGGTAAAGTGCTTGCTGGGCAATTACAGGAAGACTCAAGTTCCACTCTCAGAAACCATTTTTTAAAAATGTCAGGCATGGCGCATGATTGTAATCTCAGTGCAGGGGAAGCAGAGGCCAGCAGATCCCTCAGCCAGTGCTCAGCTAAGCACAGACCCTTTCTCAGAAAGCAAGGTTGATAACTCCCGAAGGACAGCATCTGGAGTTGGACCTCTTCCCTCCGCAGGCTCATGCATACATGTGCACTCAAACGTGCACACGTGCACATACATAGATGCATGCACACATACACACAAGGGACCGTTAAATGCAATAGTCAGGAAAAACGCCCAGGGAAGACTCTGACTTATGCTAGAGATTTAAAACTGTTTGTCCTGTACAAAATTTGAAGCCTGCCAAAGAATGTCTGTAACAAATATATCACCTTTGAAGTTCAAAAGATCTGACAGGACCTTGCCTACCACCCTGCTGATGGACTCATCCCATTTATTGTGAGATACGATTTTAGGTTTTGGGTTTGTTTTTTTTTAAAATAACAACAGGTTCTCATGTAGCCCAGGCTAATCCCCAACTTACTGCCTAAATGTCCCTATACTTAAGTCATTCTCTAGGCTCTACATCCTGTTTGCTGAGATGACTGACGTGTACCGGTCTATCTGGATTATAGGGCTTCAGGAATGCTAGGCAAGAACCCTTCCAACTGAGGGATACCCTCAGCTCCTAAAATCCAGTAAGTCATTCTATCATGCTATACACAGACTCTTGTAACTAGATCCCCACCATGTTTTTGTTGAGATTTACCAAGTTGCATTTTAGAGTAACTCGAGTTTGCTTACTTTCCCTCTATATGATTCCATTGTGTTACTAAACAGAATCCATTTGGCTTCAACTTGGCTTTGCACTAGGGTGGTAAAATCTGGCCCAACACAGCCTTTGCACATGGTACAACTGTATCCCGAACTTGATATATAAACAAGTTATAATCTATTCTAAGAGTAGAGTACAGGCACATAACCAAGCATCCAAGGCTCAGCCAATCACAGACTGCCAACTGATCAGACCATGTCTACAGAAGGCCAACGGCAACTACAGCCAATCACCTCCTGTCTGCTTGTCACTTCCTTTTCTGAGGCTATTAATATAACCTGTAAATGTGGTAGGGCGGAACCTTCCAACCCGTCTTTGTTCTGGAATGGTGCCCGGTTCTAGAACCTTTTTTCCTTGCTTAAGTAAACTTTGTTAAATTTAACTCATGTCAGTTTTTCTTTTAACAGTTTTGCAGTGCGAAAATATATGTGTGTGTCTGTATATATATATATATATATATATATATATATATATATATATGTGTGTGTGTGTGTGTGTGTGTGTGTGTGTGTGTGTATAATATATATATATATATATATGTGTGTGTGTGTGTGTGTGTGTGTGTGTGTGTGTATAACATATATATATATATATATATATATATATATATATATATATATATATATATATATATATATATATATATATATATATATATTTCTCTTCTATTGATGGACTTCCACATTTTTTTCGGCTTCCATTTTTCCCCCTGTTAGAAACATGTTATGTCTACTGGAAGCGATACACACAGGCACACACTTCCCTGGGGTTCAGCCTGGGAGTATGTGAACATACACTATTCCACAATAGCATCAGAGTAGTTTCCAAAATGAATACATCAATTTTCATTTCTCCCGGCAGTAAGTCGCTTATGTTTTCAAACTGACCGGTCATTTCAGAATCAAGAAGATGGGCCCCATCTGCAGCCGGTGGATTTGTTTGCTGGGGGGACATTTTGAGCACATACTATGTCTTTTTTTTTTTCTGTCACAGTAGTGAGTTTCCATGTCATTCACCACTGGTGAGTGGGTTACTTGCTAGGATGGGTTTATTTTACCACCTTGAAAAGTGACATTAGCTAATGATTTGAATTGGAGGTGAAAGTGAAGATTTTGCAAGTCCCATGCGGCTCTGTTTCTCAGTCTTTCAGTTCTTAAGGTGGTGCCAAAGGATATTCTAATAGGTGGTTTGGGTGTGGAATCCTAGCGCAGAAAAGACAGAGGCAGAGAGATCAGAGGTTTAAGGACATTTTAAGTCACAACGTAGGTTCTAAGACAGCCTGGGTCTTATGCTATCTCAATAACCACCAAACTAAACCAAGACATATAAATAAATAATAAAATAAAGAAAGGAATGTTCTAAGACACATGAAGTTCTAGGGCCTACACTGCCACTCTGTGTGTGTGTGTGTGTGTGTGTGTGTGTGTGTGTGTGTGAATATTCTATAATAATAAAAATGAAATGATGAAAAATTGAGACATTTCTTTATGTTTTCATTATTAGAGAGAAGCTAAACAGCGATCCGGATTAGATGAGAAAAACACTTTGGGTTTTATTTTAGAAATGCTAAATTAAAGACCTTATAAGTATGTTTTCCTGAGCATAGGCTTTATGGGGGGAAAAAAATCTTCCCTGTGCATACGACCAAGGTCAGAAGTTAGACTCCTAAGTCTTTGATGCTAGTTTAAAGAGCAACCCCCAAGTGGGCTATTTTTTCAGGGCTCCTCCAGGTATTGGTGGACTTGGCTGGGTCTAAGTCTGAGATAGCAGATAAAGGTTTAGCAAGATGAGATTCACTGCTGGTCGTGGCTGGTCACCATTAGCACTAACCAACATAAATCCCCTCATCGTCCCTCCCTGTTTATACTGCTAAGTGGTCTTCCTTGTGATTCTGAGTCCCCCTGTCCACCCTGGTCTCCTTTTGCCTGGAGCCCGAATCTGTCATAGAAATGCCTGAATCATGGTATCATGGTCAGGGGAGAGATGGCTAATTAATAGTTCTGCAGGAACAGGGGATATTTCTGAGAAACTGGGTGCTGAGAGAAACTAAGAAAAGCAAGTTATGGTATGAAATGCTTTTACGTTGCTTGCCTGGCATTTCTTGGTAGTTACCAGTGACATCACCTTTGGGCAGGCCCTCACACTGTGTCACATTAAGGGAGATCTTATTTTTGTGGTTGTTTAAAATGTATTTACTTATGCATTTGTTCACTTGTTCATTCGCTTATCTCGGTGTGCCTGTGTGTGGAGTTCAGAGGACTATCTGCAGCAGTTGGCTCTCCCTGTCCCCTGCATGGGTGGCTGGAGTCTAATGTAGGAAGCCATGCTTGGATTAAAGACAACTTCATTTGCTGAGCCATCTTGCTGGACCGCGAGCCTTTATTGTGTGTGCACTTCATAGGCTAGTAAACTGGAGCCCAGGCAGGCATTACCTGGTGAGCTCTTCCTTCCTGGCGAGGGAAGCTTTAATTGCCTTGTCAATTTTCTATTTAAAAAAATGTGATTTTTAAAAAGTCACCCTGGGGATGAAGTAACACATTTGGCAGAGTGCTCTGCCTAGCTTATAGGAAGCTCTGGGCTTAATCTCCATCATCACACGTAACAGCCACAGCCATGGTGGTGCAGACACCTGGATTCCCAGTACCAGGGAAGTGAAGGTAGGAGAATGAGAAGATCAAACTCATCCATTACTACATGGTGAGTTAGAGACCAGCCTGGGATAAGTGAGACCCTGTCTTAAAAGAAGCGAAAGCCATCTTACAATGGTATTTACTGTCTGGTACTAGTGCATAGGAACATATGGTGGAAGAAGGGAGATCTGTGTTTTTGTGTCACAAGCTAGCAAGAACATTAAAATCACCATACTGTAAAGGAGGCTTGAAACAGTGTTGTATAAAGATCCTGTTTAAATACACAGGTACAGAAATCCATTGACAAATGACTTTGTTGTCCAGTATGATATATAAGTATGTTGGCTTATTATCCAGTGACAAGAGTGTTTTGGAGAGAGAGTTATGGGTGTTTGCTGAAGTGCTAAATGAGTAGATAATTAGCTTCCCCCCTTCCTATCTGAACTCATGGAAAATGAGGTCAGAACCCACTTCCCACCCAATTACTTTTTGGAGACTGTATCAAACCCACCAGCCGCCTTTGTAACAGGGGATCTCTTTGCAAAGACAATACAAGCCTAAAAATTCTACATCAAGGGCCCTGCCTGCCACAGGCCAGGCCTGCTCACCAAATAGCTAAACATTTGTTATGACTCTTCTTGGAAGGGAGCTGTTGGGACAAGCTGGGCCAACCAGCCAAGTCTCAGTGACATCAAACTGCCTGTGCTCCTTGATTGGCCATCCTTGCTTTCATTCATCTACAAGGGGCAGGCCTGGCATACTAGATGCTCTTAGGACATCCCGCTTCCTATCCTGTTAGCCTTGCCCACAGCAGAAGAACACAGCCATTCTGGGACAGCAGTCTGACAGATGTGGAGCTTCTGTTCTTCTCTGCCAGAGGAAAGGGAAGCAAGCTGGGGTTTATAAGCATCTCCAAGTAGAAAGAAGATAATTTGTTTAGGCTTTGTAACAGAAGATACACACATGCGCAGTCCACCCATTTTCCTCGACACCTTTGTGGCAGCTGTGCCCATCCAGGAAGATATTACCTCACATGCTCAAAGAATGCTTCCCCCCCTGAGACCACTGCAGGTCCCCAACAAGCTGCACAGAGCTGTTTTCAACACAAGAGAAAGCATATCCCTGAATGCTATCAGTAGTGTTGTGAAATCCATGGTGGGAAAGAAGGCCCCGTGGGAACTATGTGGGCTCCCAACACAGCATTGCATTTGACTAAGTGGGGAGGTGAATGCCTCTGGGCCAGGACAGCAAACAGACGCCCGCTAGGTTCTGAGCTGTGCTAGATGTAGAACTGAGCAGTCTAGGATAGGATCAAAACGGCTGAACTTGGTAAAACATGCCATGGAGCTCGCTTGGCACAGGTTGTGGGGACTGGTAATCACTGTAGCATAGCTACAAGACGACCTTCCGATGACTCAGGCTATCTGGACCTCCATAGTTAGATGCCGTCACTTCCTTTTGTCTTGTTCTCCTTCTTCTCCTCTCCCTTAGCTTCTCCTCCTTTTATCCTACCTCCCTTGATCTTTCTCTCTCTCTCTTTCTCAGTACGCCCTCTCCGGTTCCTCAGAATGGAACACTCTAATATTCAAAATAAATACATGCATTCCTTTAGCGGAGATAACTGCTCACTGCCTTGCTTCTCGGGTTCATTAGTCATTAGATGAGACATTGATGCCCGTGGAGAAGGTTAGCATTGAGCTGGGTTCCGTTATATAAATAGCAGTCCATGGTCCAGAGTACTTGTCTAGCATGCAAGACAGCCCAAATTCCATCCCCAGGACCATAGATATAAACTCTGCAAGGGGATCATACAGCAAGAATTCTAGTACCTGGCAAGTTCAAGGTCACCTTTTGGCTATGTAGCCTAGCCTAGGGATCCTGCCTCAAAATAAAATAAGAAAACAGAATTAAACCATGCGTGTGTGTGTGTGTGGGGGGGGTATCTCTGCTCTCAACTGGCTACTCAAAGCAGATCTGAAAACAAAGTCCAGGGTTTCCTGAAAGGCCAGCAAAATGGGGCCCTGTGATAGTATCCGTTCACAGACGAGGTGGGAGGACCTCTGCTTGCCATTTAGCTGCAAGGTTGTCCAGCAGAGAAACTAGCCTCTACTGTGGTGCCACACCCCCTTCTCTCCCTTGCTTGCTGTGCAGATGAGGAAGAGGAGGTATTGGTGTGTCATCACAGCCGTAGCAGAGCCACGCACAGGAACAGCTGCAGCAGAGGGGATCAGGCAAGGCCAAAGATTCCTAAGTGTCCACCCACCTAACAAGATTGTCCCCATTCTACCCAATCTCAAAGCCAAGGATGTGTAACGCGTTAGCACCCCACACTTCTCTAGCTTTCAGCGGCCAGTCATCATTGCCTATAAGGTGCTAAGCTGTCAGTCTCACTGAACACTCAGCAGGAGGGCGCACAGAGAGGATGGATCAAGGCAGACATGAAAGGCCTCACGGTTAGTTGATATAGAAAGAAATATGTTTTGACCTAGCACTCTGAAAGGCTTCTATGTGAAGCTCCCCATGGCCATTTCTTATGTTAGAAACAAACCGTGGGTCTAAAGGGCTAGCTCAGATGTTAGTCTGTTTGCTAGACAATCACAAGAACCCCTGTTTGATCTCCAGCACCCACATAAGAAGCTGGACATGCTGACACATATGTGCTGGGGTAGCAGAGAAAGTCCTGAGCTTCAGCCAGCCCCAGGGACCAATGAGAGACTCCATCTCAAAACACAAGTCATACAGACTCTGAGGACCAACACCTGAGGTGCATCTTTTGCCTACACACACACACACACACACACACAAGCTTAATTGGTAAAGGACAGCTGATGTCTTTTAATAATAAACAAAAACAGCTGTCACACTGAAAGATGGCATTATTTATAAGTATTAGCATGTCCAGATATGGATTCTTTTCTTGTTCAGTGACATTTCACAGGGGGGCACACGTTGGGGAATCACTAAAATGACAGTGTTCATTGCTAAATGTCACTGGAGTAGTAAATAAACCGATTCACTTTTAGGAAACTTTAGCAGACCAGGATAGTACATGTCTGTAAACCCCTCCTCTTGAGGCAGGGGGATCACTGAGAGTTTAAAGGGCACTAGAAGATGTGTATTAAGACCCCATCTCAAAAGCAAAACAACTTTCAAATGAATATCACGCCATACTTGGAAATCTTCAATGTAATGGTATAATTTGTTTGTTTGTTTTTTTCCTTATGAAACTGTAATGTAACGGAAAATCATGGTTATTTTCTACCAATAACTGAGGTCAATAGGACTGGAAAGGTAGCCCAGTTTGTAAAATACTTGCCTTGCAAGCATGAGGTTCTGAGTCCCATCTCCAGAGCCCAAGCTTAAAACATGCCTTTAGAGCCAGCTGGGATGGTGCTCTTGCAACCCTAACACTGGGGCAGCTTGAAGGTTAACCAGCATAGACTGGTGGCAGGTTTCCAAGCCACATAGAGACATTATCTCAAAAAGTAAAGTGGAGGGTGTCCTGAGGGAAGTTGCACTCTGGCCTCCACACATATATATGCACACACACACACAGGCATGTGCACACATACTAATGACATGCTCGAACCTCCATTCATAGCCATGAACGACACATGCTGGGTGCTATCGGCAGCACATCTTAGGAAGCCAGCTGACCCTTCCTATCTGTCTCCGTTCTATCTGGGTGAACGGCCCCCACAAAGAATGCAGTGCCGTTTTCATATCTAAGCAAAACCACACACACAAAAAAACCAAAAAGCTTCCTACAGTGATCCCCCATGCCAAAGGATGTGATTCCAGAGTATCCACACCGCTGATTACACTACAGTAACACCGATAATTAAAAGTTGCCCATCTAATAATATTAGGCAGCAGACACAACTTTTAGAAAATGTCTCCCTGGTATTAGCTATGCAAAAAAAAAAAAAAAATCCCCTGAGTGAATGTTCCCTCACTAATCAAATCCATCTCCTCTTAAGAGTGGGTATAATAAATGGGCAGCCTACAAGGAAGGCTTTGAACAGAATGTCTCACTATTGTCTGATTATTCTAAATTTAAAACTCCCAACAAAGGCAGGAATTATTCTCCTGGAGGTTCAAGATTCATGAGAGTTTGCTAATGAAGTTCCTTTAGGAGAGCAAATCAAAAAATTGCTATCTGCAAGCCGCCAGTGTTTTATGCTCGGGTGGTGTTTTTTTTTTTTTTTTTTTAAATCAAAGTCACTATTCATTCAACAACAAATGTTTGTCTGGAGTAAATGAATGAGAGTAATGGCCTCGAAGCACTTCACAAGCTTAATCACCTCTAAGCTATGAATCAAGAAACAGCTTCTCTCCAGCCTGAATGCACACGCCAATCAGAGTAACATGGCAGCCGTCGTGCGGAGGGCTGAAGCTAGAGAGACCCGGAGACCACAGCATACCTTTAGCTGCTTATAAAATGACTCATCTTGGGGGTGGATCTATTGGCCCCTGTATCTGCCTTTCTGTGATGTCTCCATACAATCTGGAAAGCTGAAAATTTCAGGGCAGACGAGATAAGCTTAGAGCATCAGACCAAATGAGGGGAGTTGGTGATATCACAAAAGGGGTAAAAAACCCTCGACCTTGATACTAAGTGGAATGTTAATATTTCACCCCTAGGAGGAACAGAGAGCAAAAGACTCATGCCGAATCTTTCTGATACCACAGGAAGAGAGACATGTGCCTTTAGGACACAGGACAGGGGGTAGGGCAAGACTCCCCGAGGCTTCCGGCTTATTCCTATTCTTCCAATAACATTGATGAAAAACATCCTTTTACCCTCATTCTGACCTTAGACCGGGACGCAACCAGAGAACTGGCCAGTTATTTAATACCCACCTGTTTGCAACTCACAGGCAATGCAAGTTAAAAAAAAAATTGCTTTTTGCTTTGTTGTTTTATTTTGTTTGCAGGTAGAATCTACTCGTCGAGTAGCAGATCCTCATGCATTTCAGGGATCTCGAACATCTTACAGTTTTCCCCAATCTGTGCCAAGGGAATTAAGGCCTTGTTACCCCCACAGAGAAATGCCTTCCGTGTGCTCAGCGTAAGGCAAAGTGGAACGCTCCTCCCACAGGTCTATTTTGGCCCCAGTGGATGGATAGGCACCCTCTGTTTTATGCAGACTAAAGGGGAAAATGAAGTTTACCTTGGAGAGCTTCTCCCTTTCCCCAAAGGAGCCCCCTAAAGCCCCTGAGGTCTCCCTTTCCTAATTCCTCTCCACCCTCCTCCCAAACCATTAACAGCCTTGAGTCACCCTATTGTCTTCTTAGGAATACACTTCTCTCATTGTTTGCCTCTTTAAAAAGAAAAAAAAAAGCTACTTTTAAACCTTTTAAATTTTAAAGCAATGCATCAAAAGCTTTCCTTTCCTTTCCTTTCCTTTCCTTTCCTTTCCTTTCCTTTCCTTTCCTTTCCTTTCCTTTCCTTTCCTGCATCAGGCAGCAGTGGATGTTCTGAATGGGTAAACAGGGAAAGTCATGCTTCCTACTTTCAAAAGGCCTGTTTCAGTGCGTGTTAAAGCCTGCCTTCTGTACGGAGATGCTTTGAAATCACCAACCAGGTTCATGTTCCAGACAGTGCCTGAGCGTGCGTTACTCACTTACAAATTAGAAGAGGCAAGGATTTGGTGCGGTGTAGTCAGTGTACCCGTTAGGAGATAATGATACATCCTGGCCGGCCACATCATCTTAAAGACCACTCTCGGGACGCTGAAGAGCCCGAATGCAAGGAATCACAGCAGCCAAGGGGATAGACTGACCACTTCTGCTAAGGCTCTGCACCCCCAGAATCCAATCTAGTTCAAGAGGGACAACCCTATTATAGCAGTTCTGGAATGCCTGCGAGCTTGGGTCTACCCCATAGCCATGCGCCTCCTACAGGCAGCTCTGAGTATTGTTCTCCTCCTAAATCCTATGTAAAACCCTATTTCTGCCATTCTCCTCTCTCTTCTCCCTGCAACCCACTGCCTAAGGATAGTTCAACAGTACAGATATGATGCCATCCATTCATCCCAGAACCCAGTTTGAGCCAGCTACAAATTTTCAAGTCAGAACCGCTAACAATCCCTAGGTAGTGTATAGAAAGCCTTAATTAACACTGACTGCCAGAAAGTGGTAGAAAACATAATCCCTTGATCATGGATGGCATCCCTGCCCCCTGCCTGCCAGGTAAGTAAGGGAAGACAGGTGTTGAGGTAAGCAGGTAACCAAGGAGGGAGAGAAACACATAGCTCCCTCAGTCCCTACCATCAAAGAGATAGTTTGCAAAAACCTACGGCAGACCCAGAGGTCCAATTTTAAAAACCAAGTATAAATGAGCCAAGAATGGTGGCTCACATCAGTGATCCAGACATTCTGCAAGCCCAAGTAGGAAGAGGATCAATGTGACTTCCGGGTCAGCCTGGACTGCATAGTGAGTTTCAAGTCAGCCTGAGCAAGAATAAGGCCCTATCTCAAAAGGCCTCACCCCTCTAAAACATCAAATATATGTGCTATGGCGGGGTGGGGGGCATGGAGGAGTAGGGGCGGGGATTAAAGCTGTAGGTGAGGATATGGCCATGAGTCAGGGGGTAGAATGAGTTAGAGTAACCAGAGTATTAAGTAGGAATAAAGAGGCAGTTTAGTGGGGAAAGGGAATGTGGGGACCTAGAGGAGAGATTCACTGAAGGCAGGCCTAGAAACATGGCTCAGTGGGCCAAGGTGCTTATCATTCACCCCAACGACCACCTTGATTACCTGGAAACCACATAGTAGAAGTAGAGAACCAATTTCCACAAGTTCCTTCCCTCTCCCCATGCCCCACAGCACGTGCTTGCCTGCTCCCACACAAGATAAATACATCCAAAGTTTTAGAAAAGGGTTTATAAGGGCCTTGCTTTCACACACACCCCCAAGAATCTCTCTGGATCACAGCTGGAGGCGGCATGGGGGACAGAGAACCCAGTTCTACAAACCCCTTACCTCTGTCAGGGTTTTCCAGGTTAGCACCAGGAGGACAGTCCTACCTGGAAGAGCAGAGGTAGAGCAGAGGTACAGTGGGATAGATGGCACATGGAAACTCGATCTCTTAGGCTAGAAACTTGTAAAGGAGGTTTCTCGTAAGGTCCCCTGTCCAGGTCTGAGCATGGGGAGGCAGCAATGGGGATCTGATATGAGCTGTTCCAGAGACCCCCTTCAAAGGCTGGGGGGGGGGTCGCTCAATGCATATGAAAGACCCAGGGTTGAATCCAGCACCAAAGATCAAATATCAAAGCAATACCAGCAAAGTCTAACAGTAGTTAGGGGAGCCTCGCCATTTTCCATCTAGCATCTCAAACACTACCACTATGCCCTCCTACCCCAGCAACCGTGTTCACCTGCTGGAAGCCAACTCTTGAAGTGCATGCAGTAATGTACCAGTCGGGAACAAGGAGCCCTTCAAACAAGAGTACTCTTGTGTGTACAAACCATGGCCTTCATCTGTAATGACTTATTCCCTCATTTGTCACATCCAGCCCGCTAAATGGTAGCTCACCTGGCTAGTCCCAGGTATGGAGCTCACATCGCCTATTTCTGGATCATCTGGGCATGGTTGGAGGCTCCCAGCTTCCTGGTGTGTAGATAACAACCCTTCAACGGACGACGGTAATACTATTGACATCTGCATCTGTCACCTGCCCCAGCCCTTCTTAGTTCAAAGTCTGCTTTCTATTTTGGTTCTCTGAGACAGAGTCTTCTATACTCTAGACTGGTCTCAGTCCTGCTATATATCTGAGGAAGAACTCTACATCCGATCCTCCTCCTTCCACTTCCTAAAGGCAGGGATTGCAGTACCTCGCTCCTCCTGGCTAGGGAGCATCTGCCCAGCGAGGGCTGCTCTGCACAGCCCTGCCTCTGCTCCAGAACCATCCTGGCTTTCTAGTCAGCAGCACCCCTCCCCCACTTACACAAACACGCAAGGGACACCGCGTGCTCTACAATGTCTCTTCTTCTAAGTCACTTTTATTAACAACAACGGCCCCTCCACCAGTGAGAAGAGAAAACACCAGACACTGAATATGGCTTGACTGGGTTCATTAAGCCTATGACCCTCCCACTGCCTGCCTGCACTTGACCTCCGTCTTGTTTTGTCATTTGACTGCATTGTGTTCGGACGTGAAGAGAGTTGTTTTGTTCACTCTTACTCAAAGACATGTGATGCTATTGTTCTTTGTCTCCTTTAAAAAAAAAAAAATCTGTTGGCATTCTTGCCATCCCCAGTAAGACGAGGGCCTTCGAGGTTTGCTGAGGCTTCTGGGCTGAAGCAATTATCTGCTGAACAACCAGAACCCAGCTGTAAAGGGCATGAGGAAAAGTGCAAAGGGTGGCTCAGGCCACGCTTTGAATCGTAAACATTATTGCGGACAGAACAGGTTGCTGCTGGCTGGTATGTTTTCCCCGCACCTAATTGAGCCGGGTCGCACAGCACTCCTGGGGACCATTACAGAGATACAGGTGTGGCTTCCGTGCATAAAAGTTGTGTGTCTGGCAATCTGGGCACAGGCTTACTTTCTATAGACTACTTTCTATGCTAAATGTTCTGCGGGAGTTCATGATTCCAGAGGATTGTATCAATGGTTTGGGGAATCTGAAGGCCTCTCTGGATGTGTTTTATGAACGCCGAGCTCTGAGCTTCTACGAATACTTCAGAACCCCAGGAATATGAATTGGGCACAGACTTCTTAACCAGGAATATAAATCGGGCACAGACTTCTTAACCTGAAGCTCTTTTGTTACATAGCCCAGAGAAATAATCACACAGAAGACAAGACCAGAAATGTGATACTTGATTCTCTATCTCAGGAAGGAGAATAACAGAGTAATCCCAGGCTGGAAGAGTGCAGGCTGGAGGGGCAGGGGTCCAGAGCAAGGTACAGACTGGGAAGCAAGAGGAACATATAAGGTATCTTGATTATATCCAGTCCCTACTTCTTCCCTGTCTCCCTCATGCCCCCAACACATCTTCCAAATTCAAGCCCTCTCTTTTTCTATAAAGGTCAAACCAACCCCTGAGTCTGGGGGTAATATCACCCCTGGAGAATAGAAAAAACCTACCAGTGGTGACCCATGCAAAGAAAAATGACTCCCTACCCCAACAGTCCTCAACTGCCAATAGTTCCTCAGCTAAGAGTGCGGCCCAAGGAGCCCCGACCCCAGGCATGCTAGAATTTGAACTGTCTTAATTTTGCTCAAAGTGCTGAGAATAAGCAACTGTGCATGCTCAGCTGTAGATGGGACATCAATATATCAGCCTCTCCCTCTAAGGCTCAGGGACCGTCTTGGAAGAGGGGAAGAAAGAATGTAAGAGATGGGAGGTGGGGAGAAGAGCTGTGAAATGCTGTCCTCTTGACATGGCACGGTCACTGCCTTTGTGACCTCACATTGTGACCTCACAGCAGCCAGGGCTACCTATACTGAGTCTGTATAAGATCCAGGCTCACAGCAGCCAGGGCTACCTATACTGAGTCTGTATAAGATCCAGGCTCACAGCAGCTATGGCTACCTATACTGAGTCTGTATAAGATCCAGGCAATTCTTAAAGGGAATGTTCTGTGTCTACCTTTATCATCATAGGGGAAGGGAAAGTTGAAGGATGAATGAAAATGTGCTAACCTCATCGACACAAGGAGTGGTTAAGGTCTGCAAGATCTGTGACATTGCTCACACACGCACACACACACACACACACACACACACACACACACACACACACGGAAAATGATGTGAATATCAAGAAACCACAAAAGCACAAAGAATACCAGGTTGTCCACACATATCTGTCAACACAGAAGCTAGGTATTAATTCTCTTTTAAGAAGTGAAAGACTCCCAGATGGAGTCATAAATTAAGAATGGACCCATAGCATCTTTGAGAAACACATAAAAGTTAAAGGAAGAAAGATTAGAGCAAATGGATACCAGGAAGCTTGAAGGTGACAGCTACAGTGTTCACTTAAAATCAGAATTAAAGAGCTAAAATGTTTAACAGAGGTGAACTTCTTACAGACAAAGGGTGTCTTAGAAAGCATTGAAAACTTTATATGCCCCAATACAGGGGAACGCCAGGGCTGAGAAGTGGGAATGGGTGGGTAGGGGAGCAGGGCGGGGGGGGGGGAGAGGGCAGTTTTGGGATAGCATTTGAAATGTAAATTAAGAAAATATCTAATAAAAAAACAAACAAACAAAAAAGAAGCAAACACACACACACACACACACACAAAGAAGAGTTACTACCTGACCTGCCAAGGTGGTGCCACATGGCATAGGCTGAGGAAAGCTAGCTCAGATTCAGAGAAAGGGAGGTCTCTGCCATACGCTTTTAATAACTGGGAAAGCAGTCAGATAAAACTTTAACGAGGTTCTAGACAAGGTGGCATGATAAACATGGCTCACATGCCGGCAGAAACCTGATCTCGGCAGTATTCAGCTTCTGCATAGGAACTCATGCAAGGGCACTAGAAGCTGTGTGTGGGGACATCTGGGAAGTTTAAGACAGCCCAGTGCCATATGAGTGACCTAGCAGAAGACAATCCATGAACAATCAGAAATGTTATTACAAACAATTTGCATGCTGAAAAGGTCTTCAAAACACATGTAAGGTCTCATGAGGTTTACAATTAGGTTTACAATTTGCAGACTGAGAAAACCCGAACAATGTGTGTGTGTGTGTGTGTGTGTGAGAGAGAGAGAGAGAGAGAGAGAGAGAGAGAGAGACAGAGAGACAGAGAGACAGAGACAGACAGACAGACAGACTGACTGACTTAGTTAGGAGAAGCCACCTTATGTTTTTTTTAATTATTCATAAACATTTAAAAGATCAGCTCAAGAAACTAGGAAAGAACCGAGAAACTAAAACAAGAACATGAAGTGTACAAAATATGACAAACATAAATATGTACATAGAAAACACTTCAAAAGGTGGGCCTTAAACCCATACAAAATAGAAGACGAGTAGCTAGGCTTGTGATCCAAATGAAATTTAAAAAGAAGAGTGGGGAAAACAAAACCCATAAATATAAAAGATAACCTTTAGTTTTAAGACTATGTGGGCTGGCAAGATGATTTAGTAAGTAAAGGCACCTGCCACCAAGCCTAGTGACCAGGGTTGGATCCAGGACCCATATAGGGTTAGGAGAGAACCCACTCCCACAGGCTGGGCCCTGACCTCTGCGTACCTACAGCACCATGCACATTCTCTATCCCCCATGACACAGCAAGTAAGTGCTTTTAAAAAGAATGCTCAGCTGGGCGTGGTGGCGCACGCCTTTAATCCCAGCACTCGGGAGGCAGAGGCAGGCGGATTTCTGAGTTAGAGGCCAGCCAGAGTGAGTACCAGGACAGCCAGGGCTATACAGAGAAACCCTGTCTCGAAAAACCAAAAAAAAAAAAAAGAAAAGAATGCCCTATGCTTGATGCCGTGTTAATGAAGCTTAAACTATAGATGTCAGATTCTTCTAGAAAAAGAGAAGTATTTTATGTTAAATAAAAATTCAGAATCAGAAAAAATTACTACATAAAAACACATTAGAAACAGGTATGGCGATACACACCTGTACTGTAAGTGCTATGTAGACTAAGGGTGTTAAGGCATGAGTTCAAAGCTAGGCTGGCTTACTAGTGAGGGGAAATGGGGGAGCGGAGAGGGGGAGGAAACTTAGAGAGACATCTCAGTGAAGTGACTGTCCTGCAAACTTGAGGACATAAGTTCTGATCAGCAGCATCCCTGCTTGTAAGCACAGAGGTAGAAAGAGCTGATAGGCTGGGCCCGGAGGTTCACTGCACAGCCAGTCTAGTCTACGTGGTAGGCTCCAGACCAAGGAGAAAGCTTGTTTTAAAAAACAAACAAACAAACACGGCATGGTGGCGCATGCCTTTAATCCCAGCACTGGGGAGGCAGAGGCAGGCGGATTTCTGAGTTTGAGGCCAGCCTGGTGAATAACATCCAAAGCTGACCTCCAGCCTACACTCAAGTGTACCTGCAAACACGTGAACTTGCACTCAGATACAAAGTAACTTCCCTACAGCCCAACAATAATAAGCTGAAAATACAAGTTGCCAATTACAGCCGACACTGTGAAACCTCTAAGGAAGACTTAATGAGAACCAAAAGAATAAGAGGGTGCACCAGTGAAAGCTGTGGTCCTGTAAGAAAAGGTCTTTCCAAGTGACCCTGTGATTGACCAATTACTTCCCCTTCACAGTTCGGTTTTCAGAGATGCTTCAACACTTGGGCAAACTTGCCTTCCCCGATGCACATACACAAGGAGGAATGGATTGGCTAAAGAGAGTTCAGAAAGTTTGGCAAAAGATCATTCTATGGGAGGACAAACAGGTGTTAGGAACTGTGAAAAGCATAGATCAGAAATGAAATGACCAACCACAGATCCAAAGCAGAGAATATAAAGCTCACAGGTACCCCCAGCTGCCAGCCACTGGGGAAAATTAGTATAAAACGAATGATATGGGAACTAGCTCCACATTGGGCACCAGCACACAGCATCCTCATGTCTGAGCCTGTCCATCCTGGCTCCCTCCGAGCACCAGCTATGGGAGAAGCCATGAGCATTCTCTGTTGGATGTCTTCTGTAAGTTAGCTATCCATGTCCCTGGCTACCTGTGTTCTAGGAAGCATGCCCTCTCCTGATAATGGTGCGAATTTGTTTTGTTTTACAGATAGTTACCCGGCAACAGTCTTAAATATTTTTTTGAGGGATCATTGATATTTTTTTCTGTGAATTTTACTCACAGAGTTTTAGATAGATAAATACTCAAAAGTTTGTGTCGTCCAGCAGAGGCCACTGCTTCTGATATGTCACTAGAAGCCCTTTGGTTCACTGGGATTGAATGAACACCCATCTATAATTCTAAAATTATAAACATAAGCAAATCATAAAAGTTCACTCAAAATCACATCAAAAAGAGCAAATTAAAACAAGGTATGCATTTGTACATGAGTGTATATGCTCTGCTCATATGTGTGCATATCTACGAGCGGGCGGGGTGGAGGGGCTATGTGACTATATGTGGAGGTCAGAGGTCAATGTCTAGTGTCCTCTTCAATTGTAATTTATTTTTAAAAATTTTTAACCTTTACTTATTTAGGGAAGGGTGGGTTGCTTGTGTGCTAAGGCACGTGTATAGAGGTCAGAGGTCAACTTGCAGGAGTCAGGTCTCCTTCTGTCACAGGGGTTCTGGAGATCAAACTCAGACTGGCAAGTTTGGCAGCAAGCACATTTACCTGCTGAGCTGTTGCCAGCCCACATCCTTGTTATTTGAGATGGGATCTCTCATTAACCCAGAGGCCTATGCCTCTCTGGAAAGCTGGGGCTGCAGGTAGATAGCTTTGTCATGTGGGTGCTAGAATGGAACTCAGTGCAAAGCACTTTACCAACTAATCCAGCTGCAGAATAAGTTTGGACAGAATAAGTTATCACGTTGCCATTGCTTTCGTTTGCTTCTGTTTTATAATCGCAGTCCAGAGTTCAAATATGTGGACATTTATCTCCATGTAATAACATGTACCAAAAACCTTCTAATGGCCTCTATTACAAAGTGAGATAGTCCAGTGAGCATAGGCACTTACTATACAACCCTGTTTGGTTTTAATTTGATGGACAGAATCTACGATAAAAACACAGATGTTGGGATTGAATAAATAGCGTAAGAGCCAAAAGGACTAGCTGCCCTTAGAGACGACCAGGCTCTGTTCCTGGCACCCACACCATGCTGCATGCAATGCCTGTAGCTCTAGCTTCTCAGGATCCAATGCCCTCTTCTGGTCTCCTCGGGCTTCCAATACAAGTGGTGCCCATACACTCGGGCACACACACACATACACAGAAAAGAAATAGACATGTCTTTTAAAAAATGGTGCTGGTGTACATCTGCATTCCCAATGTCCTTACAGTGATATCAGAGCTAGAGACAAGTCAGACGGAAGCTCACGGGCCAGTTAGCCTTAATCACACAACATGGCAGAAGCAACAGGAACAAACCCTGCACCCTGCTTCAGCAGGGTGGAAAGAGAAAACCATCTCCAGGAAGTGTTCTTTTGACATACACACATGTGGTCATGCACACGCATGCACACGCGCACACACACACACACATATACATACACACACACACACACACACACACACACACACACACACACACACACAGAGCGCTTACTTCTAGGCCAACAGTTCTCATTCTTGACATTTACCCATAGACAATAAATAATCGGAGATGTTCAAAACTAACGAATGTTCAAGGAAGTCCACCATGACATTCATAACTACAGCAAAGTTATAAGATAATTAAAATCTAAACACGTAGAGGACTTGGGAGACCTATGTAAACCGTGCAGTCTTCCCTGGTGGAAATTAGAAGTCTATACATCTGTAGGAGACATGACACGTGATGGGTTATAAGAGCATGCTCTGAGAGCCTGGAGCTGACAGAGCATCACACTCATAGCATCGGCCAGGGATGGAGGCAGCTCTCCAATGATACATCCCAGGTTAAAACTAACTAGAGACATGAACTCTATCCTCAGGGCCTGTGTGACTTTTCATTTGTTACTTTTGTATACCCACTTTTTCTAAGTGAGATATATATATATATATATATATATATATATATATATATATATATATATATATATATATGAATATATATATTTATAACATATATTTATATTATCAGAAAAGCCATATACAGCGGGTGGAGTAGAGTCTGGAGTCAGTCTTCTATCCTGTATTTCACATTACTTATGTTTTAAGAAATGCTAATATAAGCCGGGCATGGTGGCACATGCCTTTAATCCCAGCACTCGGGAGGCAGAGGCAGGTGGATTTCTGAGTTCGAGGACAGCTTTGTCTACAAAGTGAGTTCCAGGACAGCCAGAGCTATACAGAGAAACCTTGTCTTGAAAAACAAAAAACAAAAAACAAACAAAAAATGCTAATATAGTCACTGGGTAGCTATATCTGAACTTGTTAACAGTATTATAGAGCATTTAGCACAGTCCCCGAGTCTGGGAAAAGTTCACTAGATACCAGCATGTATTTTTGGCAGGATCCTGTCTTTCTCTATTCTGTGAGGATCTGTGAGTCATTTTGAGCAGTGTGTGTGTGTGTGTGTGTGTGTGTGTGTGTGTGTGTGTGTGTATGGCAATCTTACATGTGGTTCTCTCAGTCACAGTTCACTTTGACACAGGTCCAGAATTCACCAACTAGACTACACTGCCTAGCCAGTGAACTCCAGGGAACCTACTCTCTCTACCTCTGGAGCACCAGGGCTATAAGCATACTCCATCACACCTGGCTTCCTCACACGGAGTCTGGGACTCAAATTCAGGTCCTCAAGCTTGCATGTCAAACACTTTACCAACTGAGCCATCTCTCTAGCCCTCCCCTGGGGATTTCTAGTTTCCTCTTGGGCACCAGTGTTAAGGTACCAAATATAAAAGAGCATTTTCCCTTCTTCATGTGGGAGATCAAAGAAGAGCTGAGGGAACAGGAGATAGAAGAAATTAACATAGTCAGGGAGTCCACAGGGAAAAGCTGTGACCCTGCTTCTGATTTAGACCTTATTAATAAATGGAATTGATAATGTAAAATATTAACTATAGATGCACAGATAGATAGATAGACAGACAGACAGACAAATAGATAAACAGATAGACAGATACTTACTATTTTGATTTTAAACTTTTACAGTAGAATGAACCCATGACTTATTTAATTGCCAGATGAAAGTAGAAGTCTCTAACGGCTGAAGATATAAAATAGTAAACACAGGTTTTTTTTTTTTTTAAACACATACACACACACACCAGCCAAGATGGAGACCTTCATTTCTGAGGATCCTAGGATCCTGAGAGGCATGAACAGTATAGACAGGCAAAGTATTAGCTCACACATGTTATCCATACACTTGTGAGTCTGATACTGAGAAGTAAGTATAAAGCAGGAGGATTGCCCCAAGTGTAATAGAAACCTGGAATATGTAGTGAGTTCAAGGGCAGCCTGGGATACAGAGTGAAGAAGTGCTTAGGAAAAAAAAAAAAGGACTAGTCAGGTGGTTCAGCAGCTGAGAACACTTGCTGCTCTCCCAAAGGACCCAACTTTGATTCACAGAACCCACATGGTACCCTAATCTGTAATTCTGGTTTTAAGGGTTCTGATACCCTCTTCTGGACCCCATCGGCACTGCATATAGGTAGCACCCAGTCATGCAGGCAAAACACACATAGACACACACACACATATATATATATACACACACACATTATATATACATACACATGACATACATATGTACACATATATACATATACATACATAGATACACACATTATATACATATATACATATGCATACATATACACACATTATATAGACATATATACACACACACACACTATACATATATGTATATATATATATATATATATATATATATATATATATATATTATAGAGAGAGAGAGAAATGATCCTAAACAGAACATGATTCTGTGCTATAAAGGTGAATTCAAGGAATTAAACAAATGATGATTTGATTGTATGAAAAGAAGATTCTCTACGCAGCAGCAAATGACTATATATGTATATGTATATGTGTGTGTGTGTATATATATATATATATATATATATATATATAGAGAGAGAGAGAGAGAGAGAGAGAGAGAGAGAGAGAGGGAGGGAGGGAGGAGGGAGGAAGAGAAAAAGCAACAGATAACATGAAGCCTTTAACAGAGCCACTCTGAATGCTGTTAAGTCAAACCAGGTCCAAAGATGTGACTGACAGAGAAACCAGGTAACTCAAGGAGCATGGGCTGCTGATAACCAATCGGCTAACACAGGACCTAAGGATGAGTTTCAGCATACAGGGAACAGATGGCTCTACAGCTAGGTGAACAAGGCCAGGGCAGTGGTTCTAAACCTGTATGTCTCTGCCACTTGGGCGGGGTGTTTTGTTTTGTTTTGTTTTTAATCAGATATCCTGCATATAAGATATATACACTACAATTCATAACAGTAGCAAAACCACAGGCATGAGGTAGCAACATGACAGTATGTCTGGGAGTCACCACGACATGAGGAACTATATTAAAGGGTCGCAGCATGAGGAAGGCTTTGAACCACTAGTATAGAGGGAGATTAGCTAGGCAAAAAGAATGGGCTCTATCAAGGCTGCTGGGGCTTGGTCTGGGTCTGTCTGGGGCTAAGTGATGTGGAATTTGCCTGGCTCCTGTGAGCCCCTGGATCTCCCCCTCTGCACCAAATCAAAAGGGGCCAGGAAGGGATTTGGTACAGCCCAGTTAAGGATGCCAGCATTTATCCAGCTCACTGGCCAGCCCTGCAAACATTCCAGGAGGAGTCTTTGCAGTGACTCATCCGGACCTGAGGCTCCACTCTAAAGGGTGACCACCTCAGCTTCTAACAATAGTTGTTTTATTTTTAACTTCAAAGCTGGCCCTTGTATCCCAGAACAAACAAAAGAGAATTACAAGAGTAAACGCTGCATGCATTGCTAACTGTTTCCAGACATCCAGGAGAGGCCCTCGTCTGCTTTTTCCTCTTCCCTGTTATTTTGGGACATCTCACAATGTAGAAAGTGACAAATGAGCAGGGGTCACATGTCAGCACCTGCTCAGACCCAAGGTCATTAGACACCATTCTACGAGGCATGATGCTACATGCACTGCAGAGATAATGCTACCCCGTGGATCACCTGGGAATGTTTCCTCCTTGAAACAGGTCTGCAGCTTTCGAATACCAGCAGAGCTTTAGAGCCTAGACAATGCCAGGAGCTAGCCTTGAGTGAGCTACCAAGGGCTGGTAGCAAACCAGGCTGAAATGGGGGCGAGCAGGGGGGAGACCTTTGAACATGCAAATAGAAATGATCCTAAACAGAACATGATTCTGTGCTATAAAGGCGAATTCAAGGAATTAAACAAATGATGATTTGATTGTATGAAAAGAAGATCCTCTACGCAGCAGCAAATGACAGATAGTAAAATGGAGCTGTCGGGCAAATGGCCCTGATGACAGACACAATGACTTTGAATTATAGTCCACAATACTCACAAGCTGAGCAAATATGGGTAAGTTATTTACACACCGAGCCTCTGTTGTTTGACTCTGCAGAATGTAACTAGTATTAGCACAGAATTACTGGGCCAATTGAATGGCACATACACTCGGTGTATAATTATTGTGCCTCCAGACACATGAATTCTAGATCCAAATTCTGGACATACAGGTTTGAAAGAAATAGGTACAGCTTTGCTTACACAGACTGTTAATCTTCTCTCGAGTGAATGGAGATGACTGAGTATCTGTCCATGCAGCAGTGAGAAACTCAGCCAGTTGAAGGGATGTGTCTTAGGGTTTGACTGCTGTGAACAGATACCATGACCAATGCAAGTCTTTTAAAGGACAACATTTAATTAGGGCTGGCTTACAGGTTCAGAGGTTCAGTCTGTTATCATCAAGGCGGGAGAGCATGGCAGCATCCAGGCAGGCATGGTGCAGGAGGAGCTGAGAGTTCTACATCTTTTTCATCTGAAGGCAGCTAGTGGAAGACTATCAACCAGGTAGCTAGGACTAGGGTATGAAAGTCCACTTCCACAGTGACACTCTTACTCCAACAAGGCCATACTTCCTAATAGAGCCACTCCCTGGCCCAAGCATATACAAACCATCACAGGGTATAATACTGGAACTTGGCAGAGGGTGTTATGTTAGAGTAAGGCAAAGATCCTGTGGCAGGATCATGTATCCATCAAGTGGGATATTCATAAAGACGTTATCTCAGAACCTAGAAAAGCATGTGCTTTGGGCGATGTCCTGATGATGCTGATGTTGGTGATGCTGACTGAGGGAATGCTGATGGTAATGATGCTGATGTTGATAATGGTACTGATGATGATAATGATGTTGATGGTGATAGTAGTAGTGATGGTGGGGGTGCTGCTGCTGTTGCTGGTGGTGATGGTAGGGACAGTGGTGGTGATGATGGTGGTGATGTGTTGATGGACTCATCACAGCCCAACAGACAAATAACAGAACTAGAAGAGGCATGGCTCACGTTAACTGAAGCGGTGAGTGACATGATCAGTGCTGAGCCCATAAAGCACTTATCAGTGAGTGCATAACAAGTGACTTCTTTTGTGATTGGGTTACCTCACTAAGGATAATATCTTCCAGATACATCTATTTGCCCAAAGATTTCATAAATTCATTGTTTTTAATAGCTGAGTAGTACTCCATTGTGTAAATGTACCACATTTTCGGTATCCATTCCTCTGTTGAGGGACATCTGGGTTCTTTCCAGCTTCTGGCTATTATAAATAAGGCTGCTATGAACATAGTGGAGCATGTGTTCTTATTACCAGTTGGAACATCTTCTGGATATGTGCCCAGGAGAGGTATTGCTGGATCTTCTGGTAGTACTCTGTCCAATTTTCTGAGGAACCACCAGACTGATTTCCAGAGTGGTTGTACCAGCTTGCAATATCCCACCAACAATGGAGGAATGTTCCTCTTTCTCCACATCCTTGCCAGCATCTGTTGTCACCTGAATTCTTGACCTTAGCCATTCTGACTTGAGTGAGGTGGAATCTCAAGGTTGTTTTGATTTGCATTTCCCTGATGATTGAGGATGTTTAACATTTTTTCAGGTGCTTCTCAGCCCTTTGGTATTCCTCACTTGAGAATTCTTTGTTTATCTCTGTACTCCATTTTTAAATGGGGTTATTTGAATTTCTGGAGTCCAGCTTCTTGAGCTCTTTGTACATATTGGATATTAGTCCCCTATCAGATTTGGGATTGGTAAAAATCCTTTCCCAATCTGCAGGTGGCGTTTTTGTCTTACTGACAGTGTCTTTTGCCTTACAGAAGCTTTGCAATTTCATGAGGTCCCATTGGTCAATACTTGATCTACACTCACTGATAAGTGGATATTAGCCCAGAAACTTAGAATACCCAAGATACAATTTGCAAAACACAAGAAAAACAAAGACCAAAGTGTGGATACTTCATTCCTCCTTAGAATAGGGAACAAAACACCCATGGAAGGAGTTACAGAGACAAAGTTTGGAGCTAAGACGAAAGGATGGACCATCCAGAGACTACCCCACCCAGGTATCAATCCCATAATCAGCCACCAAACCCAGACACTATTGTATATGCCAGCAAGATTTTGCTGAAAGGACCCTGATATAGCTATCTCAAGTGAGGCTATGCCAGTGCCTGGCAAATACAGAAGTGGATGTTCACAGTCATCTATAGAATGGAACACAGGGCCCCCAGTGTAGAAGCTAGAGAAAGTACCCAAGGAGCTGAAGGGGTCTGCAACCTTATAGGTGGAACAATAACCAGGAAAGATAAGCGTGCACATACGCATTTTAATTATACAGTTTTCCTTGTAGAATTTCCCATTGAAAAACCACTATATGTGTGTGCTATAAGCCATGGAGGGTGTTTATTACAATCTTAACTATGTTAATGATTTCAAAATTCAGAGCCAAACAACCCTATAGGTGGAACTAACCAGAACCCCCAGAGCTCGTGTCTCTAGCTGCATATGTAGCAGAAGATGGCCTAGTCGGCCATCATTGGGAAGAGAGGCCCCTTGGTCTTGCAAACTTTATATGCCCCAGTACAGGGAAATGCCAGGTCCAAGAAAAGGGAGTGGGTGGGTAGGGGAGCAGGGCTGGGGGTGGGGGAGGGTATAGGGGACTTTCGGGATAGCATTTGAAATGTAAATAAAGAAAATATCTAATAAAAATATTTAAAAATTAAAATAAAATAAAAAATAAAGCGCTGATTAGGACCCTAATTTTCATTTATTAAAGCTTGCTGCTCTATTTTTAGATACAGCCTTCAATCTACCATCATTCACGAAAAGCTCCTCTCCAAATATTCTATTTCAGGAATGAATGTAATTTTTTTTAAAAGATAAAAATATTCTGCGTGCATGAGTTCCTTTTTACCCAGCCATCTTTTTGTTGGTTTGAAGCCTGCCAACAGAGTACATGTGATATTTTAGAGACTTTCTGTGCAGGGCACTTGGAAAAATCACATGTGAACACTGAAATGGCAGAAATAGCTGGTAGCTTTCATTTCCATATATATTCTCAAAACAGAGAGATATGAATTTTAATGGAAGCCGCTGTAAGCTTCCAGGCTTTTCCTACCTGTATCAGGGCAAAAAGTGAGTTGTTCAGTCATATATATATATATATATATATATATATATATATATATATATATATATATATATATATATATATATATATATATATATATATATATATATATATATATATATATATATATATATATATATATATCTCCAAACAATAGTTCGGTCAAACATACATGTACATATACACATATAGATACATGCATGCCACAGCATAGAGGATAACTGTGGCAAGCAGTTCTCTTTTTCTCCCGTGTGAGACCCGGAAACTGAATACTGGTCTTCAATTCCGTAGCCTTACTTTCTGAGCCATCCCAAGGCCACATGCTTGGCTTCTGTTTACTCTGCTAAACAATCAGTTTGGCTCTGAATTTTGAAATCATTAACATAGTTAAGATTGTAATAAACACCCTCCATGGCTTATAGCACACACACACATAGTGGTTTTTCAATGGGAAATTCTACAAGGAAAACTGTATAATTAAAATGCATATGCGCACACTTATCTTTCCTGGAAAATGCCCACTTTCCTAAATAACTACACCAACGAATACCTTTCCCAGAAGCAATGAGACACAAACTGCCACTTTTCTTCCTTTTTAAAGACGACTGTTTTCCACGTTTGTCTGTTTTGAATTTTTGTGACGGGATCTTTCAGCGTAGGCTTCCTGCCTCTACCTTCCAAATCCTGAATGACAGGTGTGGGTCACCATGCCTGTACCATACCTGTGGTTGTTTTTCACGAAGAGATCTGTTTATTTTATGGGAATCATAGACCTCAAATAACTCATGTACCAGCATGGCCAATAGTTCAGTCAAATCATGTAGGAGGTGCAGAGGTTCTGTGTTCATAGATAAGCTCTAAGGGAACCAGGAATGTTAACACACAGACTGTCACTTCAAAGGAAGAGATGTATAACCTATTTTCTGCTTAGGAAGCTGGAAGCAGATATGGTTAATAGCCTGGTGACCCTTATGCTATCTGTGTGGCCAGGCAATGCTGGATCCTCCCTCTGACCCTCATCTTGAGTTGGTTTTTCTCCATCTTTAGAGCCTACCTTTCTAGAAGAAGTTACTTGTACTTTATAAGGAATTTCAACATAGGCATATCTTAAGCTTTTTTTGGTGCACACAGGACTGAGTTAATTATTGCCAGAAAGATTATTTTTTCAAATTGTCCTGTGCTTAAATATGCCTACTGGAGGTCAGTGTCTTTCAGTTTGCACCAATACCAGCTACCGAGCCACGCTGAACTTAATTGCCTTCTTGCTCCTTGATGATCAACAGTTTGCCGGTCATGATGTTTGCAGAGACCCCTGCAAATTCAAATCCTGTCCTTGCAGATGGGTCCTCAGAGCTCACTGGCCAGCCAGGCCAGAGGTCACTTGACATTAGCCAATAGTCTCCGCAGAGTATATGGGCGCATGTTCCTATGCACATGCCGACACTACACACACGCACCAAATGCACCACCAAGTCACTCTGGGCTGCAGGAAATTCATTTCTGTTGATTCTCTAGCATACATATCAGGACAAGTTGTGAGCAACAACAACACTGTCACAAGAATGAGAGACAATTACATATCGCTGGCTGTGGGGAGGAAGATGGCATCGCTTAAATGAAAAGAAACATGTAAATCAAACATTGTGGACCTCCCCCTGAATTGATTAGAATAATGTGAGCATAGTCTGGTCACTTCCCAACCTTCTGCTCTTGTTTACTTCCTAGCATTTTTCTAACTGGACTTGACAGATAGTAATCACATATTCAGGGGGCAGGGAGAGGGCTCACCAGGTAAAACTGTTTGCTGAGCCAGCACGAGCACTGGAGATAAAATCTTCAGCATCCGCGTATGAAGTCAGACACGGTCCTCTGCACACCTGCAACTGTAGCCCTTCAGGAAATCACCGAGGGGGGGGGGGGGATGGCCATCTGCCTACATGCAGGTTCAGTGAGAACCTCTGTCTGAAGGGAATAAGGTTCAAAGTGATAGAGCAGGGCACCTGGCATCCTTCTCTGGCTTATGTGAACGTACATACACACCTGAAATCACCACGCACACATACACACCCTACATACACACACCATATGAATATACACACGTCATATACATACATACACCACACACACATACACACACCAAATGAATATACACACGTCATCTACATACATACACCACACACACATACATACACATACCACACATCTCATACATGGATACATTTACATTATTCAATATATATAAATTATATGGACATGCCACACACACACACTGTAGTGGCTATTTCTGGTTGTCAGAAATGAACTACAATCCAGAATTGGAAGGCTCCCCAGTGATCCTAATCTGGAGGCTTGGAGATACAAGTTTCTGACCTGGATCTTGGCGTGGAGATCTTGCTGCATAGTGGCTATGAATTTCAGAAGATTAAGACAGGGGGATCTCTGAGTTCAAGGTCATCTAGGATTAAAGGCGTAGTGGCACACACCTTTAATCTAGGCTACACTTTCTGCTGGAGACCTACATAAGGACATTGGAAGAAGGAAGATTTACTATCTCTCTTCTTTGACTGCTTGCCTTGTGGGACTGAGCAACTGCTAGATCCTTGGACTTCCATTCACAGCTGCTGCTGACCATTGTTGGGAGTTGGACTAGAGACTGTAATTCATCAACAAATCCCCTTACTATATAGAGACAACCCATAAGTTCTGTGACTCTAGAGAAGCCTGACTAATACACAGAGAGAGAGAGAGAGAGAGAGAGAGAGAGAGAGAGAGAGAGAGACAGACACAGAGAGACAGAGACAGACACAGAGAGACAGAGAGAGAGGCACACATTATGCACCAAACATACACATTAAACAGTTGAAAGAAAGAAAGAAAGAAAGAAAGAAAGAAAGAAAGAAAGAATGAAAGAAAGAAAGAAAGAAAGAAAGAAAGAAAGAAAGAAAGAAAGAAAGAAAGGAAGAAAGAAACGTGTTTATTTTTGGAGACTACAGAAAAGAAACTAAAATTACTAAAAACAACAACAACAACAAAAACAATTTACTTCTAGTGATTTATAGGTTATCTCCTAATGAAGCCATTACCAAAAATACACTAAGAAAAATAAGCCAGTATGAAATGACAATACTATTTGATTTGCATTGATTTTTAAAAAAACATTTATTTACAGTTATTTCTTGTGTACATTGCATGCACATTTGTTTAGGTCAAAGGACAGTTTGTAGGAGCGGATTCCAGCTGTCATCCTGAGATCAAGCACCTTTACGCTCAGTCATAGCTCAGGCCATTTGATTGGCTCTTTTAAGGGGTTAATAATCACAGAGGCAGAAAAGTTAAATAGTAGTAGCCTGGTACAGAGCAGGGTGCAGAAGAATTGTTATCTACAATATAGTTTGATTTAGCAAAATTAAAATGGTTCTTGTCTTACTTTCTTTTCCTGTTAATTTATAAACACACTGGCATATGCAACTTATGGGAGAGAGGGCTTATCCTCGTCATAGTTCAAGGAACAATCTATCACAGTAGGGGATTCCTGACAGCAAGAGCTTTAAGTAGCTGGTCATGTAGATCCACAGCAAGGAAGCAGAGAGCAATAAATGCTTGAACTCAACTTATTGTCCAATTTGTAGATATTCAAGTTCCTAGCCTAGGGAATGGTGCCACCCATAGTGGAAAGGCCTTCTCTTTTTGATTAGTCTAATGTACCCCACAGGCATACATTAAGCCCATCTCCCATGTGAGTCTAGATCTCATCAAGCTGGCATACGCACCAGCCATCATGGATCTGGAGATGGTGGTGGTCGTGGCCGAACAGCAATCTGGATGCCTTTATATCACCTAACAGTTTAAAGACAGACAGAAGGGCAGAGTCCATGGGCACTGTTTTGTGTCAGTATGAAGTCATACTCTCAGTCATGTCAGAGACCTGTCTTCACATCATATAGATCCTGCACCCCAGCTTGAGCAGGGCAGTTTTTATTTTTATAACAATCTTAACCCTTGATCCACAGATACTTTAGCAGTCTAAGCAGTGGGTAAGACTACAAGAACCAAGAAAGCTGAAAGTCACCGCCCACATGTTGACCTTGACAGAAAGACTTTGCCACAACAAGGGCTTAAACTTAACATAATCTGCCACCAATTCAGAACATGCTACTGCCACGCACCCTAAGGGACTGGGGCGCATTCACCATTTAACTTGGACTCCTGAATTTTTTTGACTCCTGTATATTTAAATTCCCATCAACACTGGGACTGCCAACTCCACTTCCGATGCTGATCACAGAACTCATCTCTTATCATCTGGCAGAACCGCTCCCATGAAAATGCTTGCGTTTTGAACATCCTGAGGTGCCGAGGACACTTTGAAAAAAAAAAAACGTTAAACAATAAAAACTGTCAGCGATTACTGGGAATGGAAAACCAGTCAAGCCTCTTTGATGGATTTTTTTTTTTTTTAAATGCCTGGAACAACCTTCCCACACCCACTCCCACATCTATCACACAAGTGCACCTCTCCTTTTACAGTTCACCTTAAGTCACTTCTCAGTGACTCTATAATGAAGGCAGAGGAGAGGCAGTGTGAGAGAAACAAAGAGTACTCGACACCCCACCCCAACCCCCAGAGCAAGGCTTGAGGGATCATTTATGCCCAGAGCCCCAACCTAATTATTATATATTCATGCTACATTTTTTTCCATTCTGCTCAATGAGCTAGTGTTTTCCAGTGCACATCTCTATATTAACCTGTGCGTGTGCAATATCCATCTTCACTATGAGAATCCTCAGTGGTTCCAGGATAACTGGCTGCTCTGAATGGGCTAGGGACTCGGGGACCATGCTGACTCAGCCAGGCCAAGTGTGACTCACAGTGCTCCTGCTGAGAAGCTAAGGAGCTCCTTCTTGGAGAGGCAAGGGGTTTGTCACTGAGAAGGAGCCACACACCCAGCAAGCCTTGCCATCCAGCACACGTAATTCAACAAATATTTACCAAAGACCTACTAAATGCCAGGCGGGCATAATGCCAGAAATTGGGGACAAAAATATGCCTAAGACACGGACCCAGGGAAGAAACAGCTGGTGCTTCCTATAGCAACCGCATTCTCAAGGAGTCATCAGAGCACTACTAGGGGGGTAAAAATAGCAGCTTTGCCCTCAAAAAAAAAAAAAAAAATGCCGAGTACACATACGTCAGCCAGTTCCCAAGCAAACATTACACACTGAAAGGACAGATTTACAAGCCTGGTGTCGTCTTTGCACTTTCCTCTTCAGAACTCCAGTTGTCACATACTCCAGACACATAAATGTCCCAATGTCCCCCTAAGAGACATAAACCAACTCACACCAACGCGAATGTAAGGCTCAAGGATCTACTACCACGCACCTGGAGCTCACCCATATGCTACACTCCACAAACCTGGCAAGAAGCAACTCCTCATTTGCAGAGGTTACCCCCAGCGCCTAGCACAAGGCTCAGCATATGACAAGCAGTTAAAAAAAACCATTTTTGGCACTAAAAATCGTGATTTAGCCACCTGCGTATTACTGTAAAAATTAACAGTTCAAGAGTCTGTTGTAGCTCCTCTGAAGAAACAATAGTATCTATAAAACCCTAACTCGGGGTCCCTCGACACCCAGTCATTCCATCCTCCTTTGGGATCTGGGGAAGACAGATTCTGGCCCCTGTGCTCGATGGAGACTAAAACCCACAGGTGTCTAAATCTTTTCTGTTAAAAAGACATAGGATTTGCAGTGAACCTACATACTCCGTGGACTGGAGAGATGGCTCAGTGGTTAATTAAGAGCATTCCTGGCTCTTTCAGAGAGGTCTCAGGTTCAGTTCTCGGTACCTACACGGCAGCTAACAACCATCTGTAACTCTAGCTTAGGGGATCTGGAACGTCTTCTGACCTCTGTGAATTCCTGTACACTTATGGTACAAATCCAAAAACTCAGACATCTCCACATACACATGTAAAATAAGTATCATTTTTTTAAAAACATTATGAAATATTTTTAAACCTCAGTTAGTTGAATAGCATATGCAAGATCAAAACAGAGAGAGTGACAATCATGTCTCCCGGACCTTTCAAGAGGGAGATAAGGTAAACTGAGGTTGTATGGGTCTTCCCTAACCCAGTATGACTGGTGTCCTTGCAAGAAGAGATTAGGGATAAAACACCTGATAAGATGACAAGAAGACTCAAGAAGAATTCAGTCCACATGCCAAATTAAATATCCCAGAAGAACCTGGCTCCGCTGACCTTTTACCTCAGACACCTCACCTACACAGTCACAGGAAACAAACGTCTCTCTCTCCAGCCAGCCAGCCTTGGGGCATCTTGTTACAGTAGCCCTAGAAAACTGACACAGAAAGCCAACAAGGCTTCATTGAGGACTGAGGTCTGGACTGGGAGATGCTTATGTCATAAAGTCAGCGTGGAGCCACAGAAAGCTGGGTGAGAAAGAGTGAGGAGATATTTGCCCACTTGTGGTCCCACTCTGACACCTTGGCTAGGCCTGTTCTTCACTTTTCCCCTTTAAACGCAGACATTTGGATCATAAGAACGCTGAGGGCCAGGGGACCAGGAGCTTTATACCATTCTCCGTAATGAGTTCATGGTTTCCTTGGGAAACAGCTGCTTTTCTCTGGCTACAATGAGTCATCACAGGAGGCTCCTCATGTTTCCCATGAACACCCTCCAACATCCTACCAAAGATAGGATCTTCCATTGGCCTCTCCTGCCACAAGGACGTGTGCTCCACAGCTCAGCTCCACCAGACTGTCACACTCTGAGGGACTTCACCTTGTGGGCAGCAAGCCAAGCATGCTAAAGAACAAACAAGAACAAACGGGCAATTGATTCTGTGTATGTGGTGGGATCTCAGCATTCTCCAACCAGAAAGGGGCCACTCCAGCGGCCGGCAAAGAGAAAAAACGGCAAGCACACATTAGGCACCTTAGTGTTTTCTTCAGCAATATTAGCACTAATGATTACAAAATCTCCAACACTAGTCCAAATAAAGATAATGCAATTCACATTCTTAGTCCAATCTATGTAGGGATGGATGCGAAGTGGACTAGATTCAGCCTTTGTTAGTCTGGACATTGTCTATGTGCTTGCTCTAGTCTGGATCTAGAATGTTGCCCCAGAGATCTACATCTTGGCTTTGTCATGAGCACTTTGGTGAAGTTATAGAAGAGGTCAGGTATGTTTGGAGTTCCTCGGGCCATTTAGGTCGTGCCCTGGAAGGAGACCGTGGAACTGCAGCCTCCTCTTTTTTTTTCTTTCTGTCCTTATTAGCCGTGAGGTGAGCAGATCTTGTTCCACACGTGTCCCTGCCATGATACGCTGCCTTGATACACAGTCCCAAAAGCAACGGGGACACCGGTTATAGATGAAAACCTCTGGAACGGTGAGCCAACCCTTCCTCTTTAAAAGCTGATTCTCTCGTTATTTTTTTTCCTAGTAGTGAAACTGGTTAACACATGACCCCAACACCTAAGGTGCTAGACATTTTTAGATTTGATTCGTGAGGTTGCCTGTTTACTTTGTCTTCATTATATATAACCTGAGGTACAACTACTCCCTTTCCTAAAATTCATGGGCCACCCCTGGGCACAGAAGCTGATCTCAGAGGATTCATGGACTGACAGCAAAGAAGTACATGTTCATTGGTAAAAACATATCTCAAAAACAGAAATATAAGATTGTCTTTACTTAATTCACATATTATTTCAACCAGGCCTGGTAGCCTAGACTCATGATACCCATTACACACGTAGCTAAATAAGTCACAAACCCAAGGCAAGGCCTGGATTACAGAGTCAGTTTGGAGCTACATCAGGCAACTTCTATGAAACTTTATATATAAGTCATTGGTAGAATGCTTACCCAGCCCTTGGTTCAATCCCAATCTTCTTCACACTGTAGCATTGACCTAGTGGTCTAGTACCCTGAGCACAATGCCTCAGAGAGTTGATAGTTATGAATAGAGTAGCCAGTAAGATGATGCAAAACTTATATAATATTTTGCTTTCCTGTAATTTTTATATTTGTCCAATCTAGCCAGGCAGGCCGTACAATCTTCTTATGAGAAGAGCAAGTTTTAAAGACTCATTCAGCTTATATGACAAAAGTTCAGATGTAACAGAGAGAGACTATTCAGAAATCCATAGATACGAATGCAGAGCTGTGGAGCATGCAAAAGATGCCAATAAAGCATGCTGGCTTTCAAGAGCTCAGTTCTGTAAGGTCCGTGCAGAATGTGTACTGCTTGCTCAGCCGTGACTCCACCCAGCAGCAAATAACACGTGTCTTTCCTCCCCAACCTCGACAGAATAAATAAATAAATAAATAACATGTTCTCTAAAAATGAAGTTCTTGGGCTGTAAATGAACAAGAAGCCACAAAATCACAAACACTTGAATATGAAAGTAAAGAGATAATGACACTTGCCAGCAGATATTAAGACACGGCAATAAAAGGGGCTTGTTCATAGAGAGAGCGGTTCTAAATACAAAATAGTCAGATTGATACTTCGAAGGCTGGCTATTAATAGAGAGAATCTTAGGGAGGTTTCATTATGTAAATGGCTCATATGTCTGCCAGAAGTGTATCCATAATACTTTGCATTTCCTCTGTAGCAGAAATTTCAAGGTACCTCACATTGGACCACGTGGCTTTTAGCACACAGTGAGAAGAAAGCTTACCTCTTCTCTAAGTTGATCATTAAAATAAGTCCGTGGTGGCGCACGCCTTTAATCCCAGCACTCGGGAGGCAGAGGCAGGCGAATTTCTGAGTTCGAGGCCAGCCTGGTCTACAAAGTGAGTTCCAGGACAGCCAGGGCTATACAGAGAAACCCTGTCTCGAAAAACCAAAAAAAAAAAAAAAAAAAGTCATAGGTACTTGTGTGCACCAGGCACCGTGCTGGCTCTTTTCAATACAGCACTCCTTTGTATCAGGATTATTATCCACATTGCACCATTGGGATCTCAGAGGGTGAAATCAACTTGCCCAGGATTTACATATCACAGGTATCAGAACCTGGATTTGAACTCATGTCTGCTTGATACCAGCCCTTTCTTCTTCTCACTGTAGCATTGACCTAGTGGTCTAGTACCCTGAGCACAATGCCTCGGAGTGTTGATAGTTATGAGTAGAAATGGGTTTAGAAAAATGGGTGCTTTGAGTCACCCATGGGCACAAATCTTAATGCCAAATGATATCCGCATTTATTCCTTAGATATTAAGTGTCGCACTTTATCAGCTCTTCATCTGTTGCAAGGAACTGACATCACATAGGTGTCATGAACCTAAATCCTATTACCTTCCAAACCCATCTGAAGTCTAATGGACATTCTCTCTCTCTCTCTCTCTCTCTCTCTCTCTCTCTCTCTCTCTCTCTCTCTCTCTCTCTCTCCCACAACCGCTGAGGAGGCTTATGTAGGAGGTTCCCAAGCTCAGGAATTCTGGACCACAGAATGAGCTTAAAGCTAGCCTGGTCAACTTAGCAAACTCAAAACCGATCTCCAAAACTAAATGGAGGGCTGGGGATGCAGCCAGTAGAGTTCTATAACAAACAGGAAGACCTGGGTTCAGTCTGAGTATAGAACAGCCAAGCAGCAAAGCAAATAGCTCCTCCTATTTCCAAAGAGAAATCAAGATCCTTATTCTGTAAGGTTTTCATTTGACAGACTGGAGATCTATGATGCTGCCATATTCTAGACAAAGAGCATTATATACAAAATAATCTGGGCGAGAGAAATGGCTCAGCAGTTAAGAGCATTCTCAGCTTCTGCAGAGGACCCTCTTCGTTTGATTCCCAGCACCCACATGGCAGCTCATAACTGTCTATCACTCCAGCCAGGGGCATCTGCCGCCCTCTTCTGGTCTCCTACGGTATTGCATGGATGTGGTGTATAGTCACACATTCAGGCCAACCGCCCCCCCCCCCACACACACACAGTAAAATGAAAACAAAAAACTAAATATAAAATTTAGAGCCAGGCATGGTGGCATACAACTGAAATTTAGTACTTCTGTAGCTGAGGCAGGAGGACTCCCGGGAAGTTCTAGCTAGCCTGACTTGTATAGCAAGGACCAGGTCAGCCAGTGAAGTCAGGAGAAATCTGATATTTTGTTTTCTTTTCCTGTTTTGGAAGGGTGGGTCCTTGAAACAAATCCTTCTGCCTACATCATTCTTCCTTGTAATAGTTTAAATCATGCACCCACATACCCAGGTCTACTTCTAGCCCAAGTTGGAGTCTGCTAATGGTTGTCAGCCACCTGCCATCATGATTACACACACGGTCTGCCAGCAGTTCTTATCCCCTCTGCTCCCTCCAGAGGCAGCTGAAACGTATGTGGGTCACGTGCAGCCAGTGCAAGGTAGAGTATAGGAAAAGGCACATCTCCTACGCTGGTCAGGAGGGCCGGCACCACACACGTCCTGAACTCTTTCTACAGACTACAGAGCAAGTCTCAGAGCTAATTAACAGGAGCCCAGGGGAAGCCGGTGACAGAGTGTGAAACTCCTGCCACTCAGGGAAGGAAACCCAAGGAGAAGTGGCCTCAGGGCAGGCTACTGGTGTGACACTTTATTTACTTTGCAGGCTGAGGCATTAGAATACATCTTCACACTCCGGTGAGATTTTTTTTTTTCCTAAGGTCCCAACTTGCTACTAATTACAGCGATGGCTACGCTAGAGCAAGGGAATAATTTGTCACTTTTCCATTTATACCACCTGGATGTCATCCCAGAGGCAGGGACATTCCTCAGCACAATGGAACAAACCTGCAGGCAGGGATAGGGGATGGGAAAAGGTGACTGACCTGAGCTGAGTGGTTCTTGTTCTCTCTCTCTCTCTCTCTCTCTCTCTCTCTCTCTCACACACACACACACACACACACACACATTATATTTGTGAATCAGGCTCTCCTTGATCTCCGTACTCCCGCTTCCTGCTGGCTAGGATTATAGAAATATGCTACTATGCCCAATTTATGCTATGCTGGGGCTAGAACCCAAAGCTTCAAGCACAAGGACTCTATTAACGGAGCTATACCCTGCCCTGATTCATTCTTCTTACAAAAATCACTTTATCCCACCTAAACAGACCTACCCTACATAGTTCTGGATTCAATGTCCTCGGTAGATGGGGTTGTCAGTCAACATCAGCTTAGATTTCTCTAAAGCATGAAACTTAATCCGCCATTGGTCTCCTGTATACGCTTAAGCAAATAACTTCTCTCTCTGAGCCTCAGATTCCTCATCTGGGGCATGGGGGTGGGGATAGGCAATGAGTTATCTTGAGAATTGGACATGTATGTGTATGAGATGCATATAATAAGTGCACATAATGAACTCAGCACAGTATGCAGAAACACAACTAAGGATGCCCCAAATGTCTGCCATCAAGAGCTCAGCACAATACATAAAAAAGTGTCCAGGGCTTCTCTGGTCACTAGCATTCATGCTGCTGGTCTGTCACTTGGGTTTAAGTGTCCATCAGTCTACACCACTTATCATTAAATTCTAGAGACACGGGGCTATTCTAACATACTGCCCAGAAAAGGAGGCCAGCAAGAAGTGTGTGAGACTCACTGGCTAAGACTCAGAGAGTTTCACCTCAAGCTGTGCAGCCCTCACTCAGATGTGCTGAACTCCTGGCGAAAACACATATAACAGGGCTGATTCTTTATTCGGGACCTTGACAAGATAAACGACTGTGTCTGGATCTGCAAGAGAAGTCACTCAACAGGACTTGAGAGTGAAAGAGACAACTGACTAAGCCTCTGGGCTTCCAGAAACACAGAAGCAGATAGATGTGGAGTGGATGGGAAGCAGGAAAACCAATCATACCCAGAGGACAGAGTCTGAACAGAGGCTGCTGCTCTGGGGAAGGAGTAGGGACTCAGTTATGGATGGGAAATATAGCTCCTAGGGAAGTGTTTTCAAGATGCAAGCAAATTCACCTGAACTCAGACTGGTCTTCCCCTGTGAAAGTCACTGATCACAGGAAGAAACCACCGCCTGTGTGGTTTCCTACCACTTGGGTTTTATCGGTATGTATCAATACTCCTGGCTTTTAAAAGGGTGTTGGGAATCTGACTCACACCTTCACACTTGCCTGGCAAACAGTTTATCGCCTCACCCATGTCACCAGTCCTACCTTGGGGTCTAGGCCACCCTCAGCATCACCATGGTCCCACTTCCAGCAGCACTTACACCCGGATTCCATCACCCACACGAGTCCGCTCTCTTATGCCCGAGACACACAGAATTTCCTTTCTTGAAGGGATCCTCTGAGCATCACAAACAGTCTTCCTCTTATGAGGGAGGGCACAGATTCCAAAGAAAATGAGTAGCTTTCCCAAACTCACTACCATAGAAGCAAAGCAGGAACTGAAAGCCACACGGTTTAACCAGCTCCTTCCGCCCACGCAGTCAGGTTTCCCACTCTCTGCTGCCTCGTCTTCCCTGTCCCTCTCATTTCCCAACCCTGTAGGGCTTCTAAGTCATGGAGAAGTATTCTGTTGCCAAGCAGACCACTGGGACAGACTTACCTGGGGTGGACAAAGCATGTGACCAATTCTCTTGGCAGTCACCCTGTTCCACATCTCTCTCTCTCTCTCTCTCTCTCTCTCTCTCTCTCTCTCTCTCTCTCACACACACACACACACACACACACACACACACACACACACACACACAGTGGGGGGACACCTGCTGCCCACACAAACTATCGACAGTCCTCACAACCACAACACCACATAGGCATAATTCATGCATATTTATCATCAGGAAAAGAGGCATAGTTCATGCATATTTATCATGAGGAAAAGATTCGGTCTTCTGGACCCAAGCAACAAAATTATCACAAAATCCCGACAGCTAACAGAACATTTAGTTGGCTGACGCATGCCACCACTGATTCATTTAGCACCTTTTTACAGACAAGTACTTGATTCCATCTTTTTGAAAACAGGTTTATACTTTCAAAGTATTTCCCCTCCCACTGTTGCCCCTGCCGGAAATGTTACTTTTTGATTATTGGACACATTAAAACAAATAACCTACATTAAATTATCTTTTCTACCAAACAACAGACTAGGAACTTAAGGAACTCAGGGAAAAAAAAGAAAAGAAAAAAAAAAAAAAAAAAGGAAGAAACCAATTCTGCACACTAGAAGTCAACAACTCTTCAACAAATCAGTCACCAGCAACAAGTGATTTCCTAGCAGGAAAACCCACATTCAAGTTACCATGTTGAAAGACAGAGAAATCGTCTCACACTGCAGCAATGAAATTAATTTTTCTTGAGGAGGGGGTGGGACCAGATAAGGAGCTACCCAGCTCCATTTTGCTCAGTTCCTAAGCAAGCCTGCCAGGTTATACCCGACTTGAGCTGAGAGGAAAGTCAGATGGGGGAATTCCCTTGAAAATATGAGTCACAAATATGATTCGCAGGCTTGGAAAATTCAGAGCACAATCACTCCGCGTTAAACCCAACCGTGTTATTTGCTAAGTACCTAAGATACATGCTTCCTTGTAAACACCTAGTGGAGGGAGGCTCCACACAGCCCTTTCATTTTCCTATTTTTGCAGGCTGGCAAAGAAAAAAATTATTTTTTCTAAGTTTCATAAACTAGTATGAAAGAAAGTTGAATGTATTTCATTAGCATATGTGTAGGCGCGGCTTACGCAAATCCATCATCGGGAAGGATTCAGTCAACCAGGCCTGAAACCTATGGAAGTGAGGCAAAGGGTTAAAGAGTGCCGGGTAGGGGCAGTCTTTGGAAGCAACAGCTTACAAAATTATTCTAAGAATCAGCCAAAGGGTTTCCAAAGGGCCTGTGCAAGGATTTGGAAGTAGAGGAACCCTAGCTTCTGCCCTGCCCACATCTCAAAGGTAAAGATTCCCATGATGGTCATGATCCATACAGGTCCTGATTGTCTCCTCACCACTTCGTTACCATAAATTCTTTAGGACATGTTTTTTTGTTGACCTCAAGTGGTCAAATAGAAATATTAACATGCAGTTTCAACTAAACTGTTAACGAAAGACGGTATGTAGCTTGGTTACCCATCAAGAAAAATCTACTCTCGCTGTGCCATTTGTACACGTGCCATTTGTACACGGCAAAGGGCCATTTGTGGAGACCCATCTTCAGGTTCCTTGGAGAGTCTGTTGGGTTAGCGCTGTGGTACACCTAAGGTTGGTGGCTACAATGAGAAGCAGAAGTGACAGAAAGGCACACAGAAGCCATAAAGTTGGTCAATGTAGAGGAGCAAGCCATCCGCAACACTCCACTGTTCCATCCCTGCGTCTTTGTCTAACACCTGGGATCCAATCTGCTTAGAGCAGCAGTTCTTAATGTGTGGGTCACTGCCCCTTTGGGGGTCACATATCAGGTCTTTACATTATGATTTGTAGGAGTAGCAAATTATAGCTATAAAGTAGCAATGAAATAATTTTATGGTTGGGAAGGCGTTCACCATAACATTAGGAACAGTGTTGAAGGGTTACATTATTGGGAAGCTTGAGAACCACTCATTGACATAGAACATGCTACTACATTATGTTCCTGTAGTGGTGAGGATCAAACCCAGGACCTTGTAAAACCTAAGCAGGGGTTCTACCACTGAGCTATATGTTCCTAGCTTCTCAACACATCTCAGTAGTGACAAAGAAGCAGAAGAAGAAGAGGAGGAGGAGAAGGAGGAGGAGGATAGGAGGAGAAAGAAAAAGAAGAAGGAGAAGAAAAGAAGGAGGAGGAGATGGAGGAGGAGAACTCATGCATGGCTGGGCAGTGGTGGCACATGCCTTTAATCCCAGCACTCGGGAGTCAGAGGCAGGTGGATTTCTGAGTTTGAGGCCAGCCTGGTCTACAGAGTGAGTTCCAGGACAGCCAGGGCTATACAGAGAAACCATGTCTCAAAAAGAAAAAGAAGAAGAAAGAAGAAAGAAGAAGAGGAGGAGGAGGAGGAAGAGGAAGAGGGAGGGGAGGAGGAGGAAGAGGAAAAGGAGGAAGGAGGAAGAAAAAGAAGGAGAAGAAAAAGGAGGAGGAAGAAAAAGAAGGAGAAGAAAAAGGAGGAGGAAGAAAAAGAAGGAGAAGAAAAAGGAGGAGGAAGAAAAAGAAGGAGAAGAAAAAGGAGGAGGAAGGAGGAGAAGAGGAAAGAGAAGGAGGAGGAGGAGAGAAAGAGGAGGAGGAGGAGGAGGAGGAAGAAGAAGAAGAAGAAGAAGAAGAAGAAGAAGAAGAAGAAGAAGAAGAAGAAGAAGAAGAAGAAGAGGAGGAGGAGGAGGAGGAGGAGGAGGAGGAGGATCTCTAAGTACTCCAACTTCAAATCAGACTGGACCCTTTTACCAGAGGGACAGCATACATGTGCCTTGTTGCAGAAAGTCATTCCAATCTTATCTACTTTCAGGAAATAGATGAGATCCCTCTGGGATCTTTTCCTGAGGGGGTCTTAGAGCTTTGGTGTAAGGGAAGCTCAGTTTCCACCAGTAACGGCTCTCACAGACATCTGAAAATAACACATTCATTCTGACACAGTGACTCACACCGCTTTTAATTATGGCTCATAAAAGACATAAATAGAAAAACAGTGTTCACCTCTATCTACTACAGATGCACTAGCAGAGAGGAATACTTCCGCTTTGAGTCACATCAGCACCAGTGGGGCAGGCTTGTGATTCACCCACTTCCAAGGGTCATATCATGGGTCACTGCCCATTGCTGGACAGAGGCAGGTCAGCAGAGTGATTAGAAAATGAACACAAAAGAGAGGTAACCACGAGTCACGGGGAAGATGGTATCTAAAGAGCTGGGGCCACTTTTTAGCAGGCGTTACAGAAGCGCGAGTCTACTCAGAGAAAAGTACAAAGAATTCAGGCCAAATAGGGGCTAAAAAATGAGAGGAGATCGGAGCCAAAGACACACAGGAAGGAACATAAAACTGTGTGGTGGTGTTTTCTCGAGCTAACAAGGAGAAATGTTGGGGTGCTTCCTTCTCCAAGATTCTAATAGAGCCTGGTTTCTGAAATTAGAATGAAATTCATAATGTGTTAGCAATTATTTATACAGTTAAGTACTGACAGAACACGTTCTATGAAATAAAACCGTATTTCAAACGCGGCATTAAAAACACTGTAGTAAACGAGTGAGCTTAGAGTCAGGCAGAGTGGCCTATGGTTATATAGTCTTAGCACCCAAGAAGCAGAGGCAAGAGAACCTGAGTTCAAGACCAGCCTGACATATACTGTGAGTTCTAGGCTTGCTTAAGATATGTGATGTCACCCTGGATTTAAAACAAAACAACATAAACAAAACCAATAACAAAAGTTAGGAGCCAAACCAAAAAAAAGGGGGGGACACATATATGGTATGATATATGGACATATATGGTATGATATATGGACACATATAGTATGATATATGGACACATATATGGTATGATTTTGAATGGTATCTTTAGAAAAATCAAATGCATAGAGACAGAAAGTTAAAGAGAGAAGCCAGGTATGTTAGCCATACAATTAATCCCAGCCCCCTGGAGGCAGAGGCAGGTAGATCACTGTGAGCTCCAGACTAGCCTACTTCCTATAGTTCCAGCCCAGCCTGGCCTATATGTGAGATCCTGTTTCAAATAAACAAATAGAAAAGTAGAAAAGGGGGGGGGGGTTGCGGAGAGGTAGTCTCTAGGAGCTAGAAGAGGAAAGAGTAGGAAATTCGTGGTCCAATAGGTGGAGTTTGTGTTTGGAATGATGGAAGCCTCTGGAATGGATGGACGATGAATGTCCAGCACTGGAAGTGTACACAATGCCACTGAACTGTGTACTTAACAGCAGTACGAATGGTGTGTGTGTGTGTGTGTGTGTGTGTGTGTGTGTGTGTGTGTGTGCTGTGTCTGTGTGTAGTTGGCTTTTTATATCCAGATTCAGGCAGCCTGCTTCCATAGATTCAACCAACAGCAAACAGAAAAGATCTACAAGGGAAAAAAATTGCAACTATATTTTCTGCATAGAGAACTTTTGTTTTTAATTCTCTTAATGATGCTAAATAACAATTATTTTCATGAGACTGAGATGGTTTTAGGTATTATAAGTAACCTAGAGATGGATTGAAGTATGTGAGAGGATATGCATGTACTGTCTGCAGCTCTGTGTGATTCTATATAATAGACTTGCGCGTCTTAGTACCATGACATCTTTGGTGGGGTCCTGGATCAAAGGATACAAAATATAATTGCCCTGATTAAAATACACACACACACACACACACACACACACACACACACACACACACACAGGATGGGAATGTAGCAGAGTGACAGAGTCCTCAGGGAGCATGCATAAAGCCCTGGCATAGTGTGTGGTGGCACATATTATATCCCAGCACGCAGGCGGTGGAGACAGGGTGATTTTAGTTCAAAGTCATCCTTGGCATCATAGCAAGCTGACATAGACTGGGCTATAGAAAGCCCTGTCTAAAATAAAAGTACTCATGAGTGTATATGTATATATACAGAAATAGGTAGATGCCTAGAGGATGGATAGATAGATAGATAGATAGATAGATAGATAGATAGATAGATAGATGGAGGACAGATAAATAGACAGATAGACCAATATGGAGATACATAAAAGATAGATACATACATATATGTATACAAGACAGATTAGATAGATAGATATAGATAGATAGATAGATACATAGAAGACAGAGAGATAGACCAATAGAGAGATACATAAAAGATAGATACATACATGTATACTAGATAGATAGATAGATAGATAGATAGATAGATAGATAGATAGATAGATGATAGATAGATAGAGAAGATAAATAGACCAATAAAGAAACACATAAAAGACAGATACATACATATATGTATACAAGATAGATAGATAGATAGATAGATAGATAGATAGATAGATAGAAAGAAAGAATAAAATGATCAAATTAAGGACAGTTTGAATGTAGCATGTCTGAAGTGTCAACTGGGTCCCTACACAGTGTCTCTTTTGAGATGATGAGATCAGGCAAGTTCCAGGTAAGGCTAGAGATGATACTAGTCTGACAACTCAGCAATTAGGTGGTGGTAGCCATGTCCATTCCTGCAAAGTGCTAAGTGCCTGTAAACACACACCGGCATGGTTGCAGAACCCTCAACTCCCAAATGAGAAGCACTCAAACGATTTCATATTTTAGCAAATCTTAGAGCAGACTGTCCTAGCACAGACAACTCCAAAATTCATCTGGTAAAATTTAATATAAATCTGATATTCATTTAGGTCAAGTTTGCATAATAATTTTCTTGTGGCTTCACTGGCCATGGCTTTTGATACTATGAGCTAAACTTCTTCCATACGAACCAGGCAGCCTTGGGATCCAGCGCTGCAAAGCTTGTTGCTATGTATCTCAGTGCTATAATGAATCTGGATTCAATCAGATGGAGGAAGCAAAGTGCTTGCCTTAAATATCCAGGGCTCCTGCTAGGCACTCACTCCCAAATCTATTTATTGCAAAGGGCAAACTCACTTTGCAGGCTCAGCCTAGGATGCTGGGCTCATACCAGTGGCTAATTTGACTGCCTCCTGCAAATGGCCACCTGCCAGCAGCATCACTTAGACTAACGCTGGTCCTGGGGACAGTTGAAAACAATTTCTTCCCCCATCAACCTCTGCAAAGGCGATCATGTCCTTGGAGAGCAAGAGGCCACCCGCTTAGCAACAAGAACTTAATCCAGGAGAAGCCGATGCAGAGATTGAAAAGAGCAGGCAAACTAGGATTCTGGTTTTGAATCCTAGCTTCATCATCTATAAGCTCGGTCACACTCTCCAGTCCCGACAGCGCTTGCCATTATATAACATATAACTTAAATGTAAAGTTAATACGTCTTTCAGACATCTCGTGAGGATGGAAGGAGATGAGACCTATACAAGAGTAATTTATATAGTGTGATAGTTTGTATATGCTCAGCCCAGGGAGTAGCACTATTAGCCCTGTTGGAGTAGGTTTGTCACTGCGGACGTGGGCTATAAGACCCTCATCCTAGCTGCCTGGAAGTTAGCCTTCCACTAGCAGCCTGCAGATGAAGATGTAGAACTCTTAGCTCCTCCTGAACCATGCATGCCTGGATGCTGCCATGTTTCTGCCTTGATGACAATGGACTGAACCTATGAACCTGTGAGTGAGTCCCAATTAAATGTTGTCCTTATCAGAGTTGCCTTGGTCATGGTGTCTGTTCACAGCAGTAAACCCTAAGACATATAGTAATTGGGCAGGACAATGAACTGAGGACCTTTTCCAAAGCTTTGTTGGGAATGTGCTGAGGGCAGGCTTTTCTCATTTTTAATGTTGCTGTAAGTAGCCATCCATCTATGCTTCCATGAGGAACCCATATAAGCTCAGTGGGCCACTAATCTAGTAGCTTGCTCAACCCAAAGCGTTAAAGTACTCTAGTCTGTATAGAGACTACACACTTATTCTTTTTTTTTTCACACTTATTCTTGATTGACAGTTTGCCAAGAGCTCAAGTCACCTAGGAGACTTACTGCTGGGTATGTCTGTGAGGATGTTTCCAGAGACCCTTAAATGAGGTGGGAAGACAGCCCTCCTCTGGGAACATGGATGGCACCCTTCCATGGGCTGGGGTCTTCAGCAGAATAAAAGGGAGAGAGTGGGAGGAGCGCTAACTGTTATCTCTTCAGCTTTCTGACTGGATGCAGTCAAACCCCCTTGTGTCAGCTTTGAGTTGACTGAGCTGCTAGGCCTCATTGTCGTAATGGGCTGTGCTCTCTAACCACGAGCTAAATTAAGCCCATCTGCCCTTAGGCTGGTTTTGTAAAAGGCTCTGCCACAGCCATGAGGACAGTACCTCATACGTAGAGCCTCTTTTACTTCTCTTTCTTGCCTTCCCTAATCGAAACTACAACAACAGGGATTTTAGGGAGGGAGTTCACTGGAGATAAAAGTCAGGACCTCCTCCCACTCAAGCTTCTGTCTAGGCTGACACCAGGCATCCTCAGGTCACCTGTCCCCCACAATGTCACCATATGGACTGGTCTAGACAGTCTGTGGAGGGCAGTTCTGGATAAGAGGCTACTATACTGGTTAGCAGCTGAGTCTGTAATGAAAACAGCAGGAGTCTGCTGCCTTCCCAAGTGTTCATTATGAGGGGTTCAGGATCCCATCATGGTAGTTTAAAAGTAAGTGCCTCCTCAGACATGATGAATGGCTACAGAAGCCCTCAGCCATTGGGGTAGCCGTCAGAGAATAACTCAGGTGTAACATGCACAGCTGAGCTCATTCGCCTCAGCCAAGCTGGATACCCTGAGCCATCTTTGAACCAAGCTAAAGGTCTAGATTTGAACCAAAGGCAGTGCTTGGAAAAAGTAAGATGCTTAGGGCTGGCAAGAGGGCTCAATAGGTAAAGGTGTTTGCTGCCAAGGCTGATGACTTGAGTTCAAGCCCCAGGACCTATGTGGTATAGGAGAGAACTAACTCCTGCAAGTTATTCTCTGACCTCCACTCTGGAGCTGTGCCAAGCATGTATATGTATGTGTGTGTGTGTGTGTGTGTGTGTGTGTGTGTGTGTGTGTGTGTATATATATATATATATATATATATATATATATATATATATATATATATATATGAATGATGTGTATATGATGTGTATATGATGTGTATGATGTATAATGTATGTATATGATGCATGTGTATATATATGATGCATGTGTATGTATATGATGCATGTGTATGTATATGATGCATGTGTATGTGATGTATGTATGATGTATGTATATGTATATGATGTATATGTATATGTGTAGCCAAACAAAATAAATGAACTTTAATAAAAACATTGAGAAAAGAAAGCTGTAACCTCTGAGTTTTAGTACTTCAACTGTGCAGGACAGACAAGTGTCAAATTCTATAACATGCTACAGAATGGTATGATATTGTATGTGTCCAAGTCAGTCTATAATCAGCACAGGAAGACCGACCCTTTAATGAATCCAGGAACAGACTAACTTTTGCCTTGATTTTATAGATAAAGAGACTGGAGATTGTATCCACACATCATGCAAAAACAAAAATAAAAACACCTGGCAAATTTCAAAGTGAAATCTTTCCCACTCACTGATGCCAAATAAAGAATTAATAGGAAAAATATGTTATGTATACTCTAGAATTGAACAAACCTCCCCCAGTATGAAAATATAGTTTAAAGACATGTAACTGAAGGCTAGGGAGATGGTTCAGTGGTTAAAACATGTCCTCTTCTTCCACAGGACATGAGTTCAATTCCCAGCACCTGTATTGAAGGGCACCCTCAATTGTCTATAACTCTAGATAGCTACAAGGGCATCTATACACATGTACTTATAAACACACATAAATAAAAATAATATTTAAAAAAGACATATAGCATGCCTCACAGACGCACTGCCAAAATAAATCCCAAATTCCTTGATTATGATATAAAAAGTGAGGGTTTTGAGTGACATTTTTAATGTAATATTTTTAAAAATCCATCCTGTTTTCTTTTATAAAGGAACTCTTAGGGAATAAAAATTAATTTTGGAGATGACCTTTCATTTACTTAAGCCAAGATTTTTTTTCTCTTTTGGTATTTTAGCCAAGTAGAATTCTTAGAAATGGAGGGAAAGAAAAAAAAAAAAAGCAACAAGCGTATTCCTGGAGCAGGGTAGCCTTTCAAAACTGAAAATGTTACGTCAACCTTTTTAATGCTATCCAGTCTTGACTTTTTAAATTCACTTTGAAAATCCCACACAGACAGGCAGTGCTGCCAGTACAGCAAGTACCATTAGCCTGAATTCCCCGATTTGGCGGCTATCATCCTAGATGTCACAGAACGGCTGGAAAGGCAATTTCTAGTGACTTTACAGAGATGGTTACAACAGAACAGACATGGTTCTATCTGTTGTTCAGTTTCTCGGGAACAAAGGTTTCGCCTAGGTTGTTTGGTTAAAATAATTTAACATTAAATTAAAGCATTTTCATAAAATGGTTTAGTCAGAAACATCTTTTTACAGTTTTTGAGGCATTGGAATAAGTGCTGCGGATCTGGCCGATAGTCCAGCGATTGCCTAGTGTGTTAGGGAGCCCTGGCCTTAATCCTCAGTACTACATAAAGCCCAGACACAGGTAGATAGCTGTAATCCCAGTGGTTGGGAAACAGAAGCAGAAAGATCACAAGTTCAATGTCGTCCTTGGCTTCAGATGTATCAAGATAGAGGGCAGCCTGTGCTTCATGACTCCTGTCTCAGGACACACCAAGAGCGACAGGAAAGAATGCTCCTTTTGGAAGGTGCCAAAGGAACCAGGCAAGTGACACTGGAGCCTGAAATGATGCATGGGCCAGTGATTGGAAAGAGGCAGTAAATCATCCCACAGGAGAAACCGCAGCGCTGTGGGTGGATGAAGAACAGGAAGAGGAGGTGCCCAGCAGCAGACAGGGTTCGAGGTGCCACCCGATCTGTGTCTCTAAATAAGAAGCCAGTGGAAGTGAGTGTGATAAACTCATCTCTCTGCTTAGACCTGAGTGCAAGCTCAAAGGAGTCCATGTGATTTCTGATTGGAGCCATCTGAAGGGGATCTGGAAGTGAGTGAGTTTAGGATCTGGAGAGATGGAAATGTTAATGGTATTCACTGGCACAGACTGGTGATAGTCCCCTGCCACATGCCACACCACACACAGACAGACAGACAGACAGACAGACAGACAGACAGACAGACATAGAAAGATGGACACACATACACCCCAAGAAAAGAATGTGAAGTAACAGGATGTAGCTTTCCCATTTCTTTCAACCATATCTGCACCGGCAGCAGTAGTTAAAATTCTAATTTCTTTTGATGCACAGAAAATACCTCCCTTCAAAGCTCTCAAATTGTCAGTAAAGAAGAGGGCCCATCAAATCAATCAACACCTGCTTTACTGGCTCCTGCTCTAAGTAAATCCATTCCATTCCCTAAAGTAGCATGCTTTTGCTCAAAGCTAGGCTTAACCACCCAAGCTTCTCAGCGGGACTTCTGCAACTAGCAGCTTGTGATGCCATCATCTAGAAGAGTCCTACATCAAACAGAGTCTGGGTCCTGCTTTACAGAGCACTGGCTTAGGAATGCGGGGAGCCAAGTTCCTTTAAGCTGGAATATTTCTAGAACTTTCTAAGGATGCCTGTAGTAAGAGCAGTGAGCATACTGGCTCTTGTTTTGTCTTTTGAGTTTCTTACATTGGCCTTAAACTCACCATGAAAGTCCAGGCTAATTCCAAACTCATGGTAATCCTCCTGGCCTTAGCCTTCCAAATGTTGGCATTATAGGTATGTTTGGCTACCAGTGGATCTTTTGCTCCTGATACCAGCTTTCCCAAAGAAGTACCTACGATGAGTGCTGCTTGGAAATTGGATAAATATCAATGCTGTTTTGTGGCAAATGGCCCGAGCCATATGGGTTCTAACCGGGCAGGTGTTCTGCTTATAAGATTGGCTTTTCTTTTGCCCACTTATAAATAAATGTAGCTTCTAAGAAGGAAATATTCTGTGTACCATTAAAGACCTCCAACTCAAGCATGCTAGCTAGCTATGGTGGTGCCCATCTGCAGTTCTGTCACTTGGGAGTCAGATGCAGACGGGTAAGTTTGAGGCCAGCAAGGTCTACACAATGAGTTCTAGGCCACCCACGCTAGCTACACACAGCCAGACCTTTTCTCAAATCATCTGATAGGAGAATAAAACCCCACAGTCTACATTTTCTTTAATTGGTTATTCCTCTACCTGAGAGCCTTTTAAGAAAGGCTCAAGTGTATGTATGCAAACTATACATTTCTGTCCTGCAGATGGCAACCAGGGCACTTCTTTTCTGCACCAGAGCTCTCACACCTACGCCCACTTGAATGAAAAAAGCCACTCAGAGAAGTGCAGGCAGGGCTCCATGAAATTCACACATGAGAGCCTCATCTGCCATTAGCCTTGCTTTGGGAACCCACGCCTGCTTGCCCATACTTAGAGAATACAAGGAGAATCTATCCTGGTTTTGCCTTTTCCCTTTCTAATCTCCTAGACTGAGTGAAAGATCAGAAAGGTGTATCTCCCTGGCAAAATACCTGTTTAATGTGTGCACCATCCCTGATTCTATCCCAGCACCAAAACTAACGCTGTAATGGATACCTGGGAGTATATATTTTTACAACATCATCCTTGAGTGTGTCTTCTCACACAAACTGAATCCATGAACAGCCTGCCTTCTGCAGGCAAAACTGTGGCTATGTAATAGGTGAAGAAAAGATTGTTTTAAAAACATTTTTTTTAAACTTGATCTTAACTAGACAGCCCAGACAATCTCTGTCTCAGTCTCCTAGACACCGGGATTATGGGTCTGTTGTACAACACCAGCATTGAAAACAAATGAAATGCATTTAGTAAATGATGATATTGGGAGATGTACCTTTGCCCTTTGTCTCCATTTCCTGGCTTACAACATTTAAAACTCTTAGAAGTAATCAATGTCCTTTGATACAGGAATTAATTGATTTGATATCCACACAGCTCCAATATGGGAAACACCAAGGTTAGATATTTAGCCCACTTCCCAATCTCAGAGGAGCTGAGTACCGAGCTGATCTTCTGTGGCCAATGAGGTTAGAAGAATGCTTATACAGTGAGGCTTCCATAAAAACTCGAAGGGCAGAGTTTGAGGAGGATACCATAGGTTAGCCCGCCCAGAGAATGCTGAGACTCTGCGCCCTCCCTCTCCCTCCCTTCCTCCCTCCCTCCCCACACAGCTCTTCATGCTAATACCCACCCTCTTCTTTGCAATGCCATTTATAACATGACAGTACAATTCAGCAGTGGAACACAGGAGTGTTATTACAGTAAAGAAAAGTATTTCCTAGAAATCTGTGACTCTATCTAGCAAACTCATTCAAACCCAGGGAGATGGTGCAAGGAACCCTGCCTTCTGTCTGGTGGGCCAGGAGCCCCGGTGTGAGGTGTGAAACAACCTAACTTGTGACTTAGGCAGTGCTGCAGGACTGATCCCACCTGATGCCATTGGAGTAGCTTGTTTTGCATGTATACATGTTCACAGATGTGTTCTGCCTCAGAACAGACAGTAGGAGAAACCAAGTCTGCTTATCTCAATAGACAGTTAGCAATGGTTATCTATCTTAACAGATCTGCCCATCACAATGCACCGCCCCCTACACATACTAGATATTCATAGAACAAGAAGGGCATTATAAGTTCTTCTGTTATACCCACCAGGGCTGCATGCAGACCACTGAGGAGTTCTACCAGAAGCATAGACACCACAGATTTCTTTGGAATCAAGCAAAGCCATTTGACTGCCCCTGGGGATGGATGGCAGAGCATAAGGAGGAGAAGTCAAATGTCACCACGGTAGTCGGATAACATCAGACTTGAACCCAGACTCTGTCACTGCCACCGGCGGGGCTATGATGTATGGCTACTGGGGCTTAACATTGTCTCTTTCCATAACAGGATGGCTCTCCAACCTCGCACACTAACCACCTGAAAGTCCCAACAGATGAAGGAGATAACACCTCAGAATAAAATGCTGAATGGGCAGCTGATATGGCCTTGGGTTTGGCTGTTCTTTTGTGGCTCTCCTCCAGCTGCCTAGCACAGATCGGATGTGCCCTCATACCAGACCTCAGCAGGAGCTGCTGCTGTTACAAGGGACAGAAGAAAGAGACACGAGAGTGTTTTCCAAGAGCCTCTGGCCTAGGGTAGAGGGTGCTCTGTGAGTTTAGCTGGAACTGGGTTTCTGAGAGCTTATATATACTGACTTCCTAGCCCTGAAAGGCAGATAGGATCCCTCGATTTTTGTCATTAAAAACTGATAAATCAAAAGGTAAATGTGACTCTCATGGTGAATGTTGCTTAGATCGATAAGGGAGCATTGTATTGGGATCTTCATTGTACTCAGGCCTGCAGCTGGACAGGGAATATTCATAATTAGTCTCTAGACACTTGTTCGAAACCCCAGTAGGCAAAGAGTTAGGTGGAGCAAGCCATGCGAGCTTCCCCCTCCCCCTCCCCCTGAAATTCTGATTCCTTCAGCCTGGTGTCACTGTGTCTTCGACTTTAATAACCACATCCTGGTGAGTCAGATGTAGGAGGTCCTGAGATGAGACCACCATTGAGAAACACTGGCCTGTGACATGGGTCCTGTCCTACAGCAGGCTGCAACCTAAATGGGGTACCAGCAAACACATGGCTCTAGGTAGTGCCCGAGGGTCACAGATGTTCATCAAGAGGGTCTCCGTAGTTGTCTGAGAACTCAGGAAGAACTTATAAACGAGAGCCTGAGTTCTGGAGGACAGGCCTGGTCCATAGGTAACCCTCAAGCAAAGGTCTTCAGCAGGTTTGTGATTCATGATGGCCCACTGTACACAGACAGTACACATATGGGGAGTGGAGATAAGGGCTAGGATACCCCAGCAGACAGGAAGGACACTCTCCCCGGGGATAGTCATAACCTGGTTTCTCCAAATCACACTCAGTCTACAGTGCCACTCTGCAGAATTCATGCGGTTTCCTGCTCCTCATAATTTAACATTTTGTTAGAGAGAGAAAACGCTGTTATGAAACCCAAATAATGTGCCACTCCAAGGCAGACAGCCAGCTGCTAACAAGAATGACATGTGACCATCATTCTAACTGCTGTTCACAGCTCAGCTTTCAGGAAGGAGATGTTTAGTTAGAAAGAAAACCAGAACCGCCTTCTCAATGGACAACAAAGTTTTTGAGGTTCCATGGAGTGAAAGGGCTTATACTCAGCTAGTCACACAGTGCTAAAAAATCTGGGACCTCAATAGAAAGAGGGAGAAAAAAAAAAGGGACAAGAATTTAAAAGACCCTTGCTTTGTTTATTTTAATACAAAATTCATGAAACACTCCCTTATTAATGTCACAAGGGAATTAAATTATTAACCACCGAGTCTGAAAGTCCTGCTTCACTGAAAGACAATAGAGATGAGTCCCTTGGGGACTAGACCTTCTCTTCCACTTGCTCATAGGATGACCTTCCTAACTCCCTGCAAACGATAGTTTGCCCCAGGCACACAATGAATTCCACCAGGGAGAATGAAAGACCACAGTTACATAACTGTACTAGAAGGCATGGAGTTTTCAATCTGCAGGAGGCCAGGGAGATCATTAGGGTCCATCCACTTTTACAGGCCAGTCATAGCAAGTACTGTGCTCTCCCAAGGCCCTCCACCATAGATGGAGACAAATAAGCTCGGATCTAAGGATTGCTTCCAGGAATAAAGCCAAAAAGCCATCCGGAGGAACCTATATTGTTTTAGTATATATTTTGTATCTTTTTAAAATATATATTTAAAGCTTGGAATTCTTAGACTGTAATTCAGGCCAAGGTTGTCACTCAGGGGACCAAGAACACCAATAAACAGAAGGACCAAAGTCTACATTCTACAGCCAGGATGGTCGCTACATTTCACAACAACATATTATAAATTTTAGAGGAAAATGGAAGGGAGAACCAAAAGGTTGCCAACGTGAAGAACAGAATAAAAGTTATGAAGAAAATACTAACTACCCTGGTCATAAATCACACACTATATACTTCTTTCAACTGACCACACTGTACCCCACATTTACAAGTCACCCAGGAAGCACTTGTTGAATGCGGTCTGATCATAGCTCTCTCTACCTTGCCTGCTCCAATGCTGCTTACAGTATTGTATAAGGGTATCTATCACCAGATAGGTAGACCTCCTCTGTATGACTCATTAATCCCTTATGAGTTTGGCTAAAATAGGACCTATAGACCACACACATTATTTATTGTTTGTGTGTAGAGTTGGGTGGGCATCTGCATTTTGTTGTTGCCATTATTTGTATGGTTGGTTTGGTTTTTGTTTTTGTTTTAGTTTTCCCTACCCACAAGGGTCTTACCCTGAAGTCTTATTGCTTGAGCTATGGGGAAAAAACAGCTATACATCTTAATCACTCAAATATCCTAGCACATCACATAAATACTCCACATGAAATCTAAAACAGGTAAATACCAACCCCAGAGGGATGACTTACCCCAAACCATTCCTGCTTCAAGCTCATCCGTGCAGACTGGAGTCCACTCTCTTTTTCTCGGGGTCTACAGCAACCCTACTGTAGCCGTTTCAACACAGATCCTTTCATTCTGTTCCAGGATGCTGCAATCTAACAAAACCAAACAGCAAGTCAGAGTGGAAAACGCCACTTCAAGCAGTTGGTGATTACGCAGGGGAAATCCCTGGGCGTTCTCAATGTCTATCTTATATGTCAAACAAGCATGTCAGTCACCTGAACAAAGCTATCACACATCCTCTCCACAGTGGTGCCCTAAAATACTGGAAAGGAAGGGAGAAAGAAAGAAAGAAAGAAAGAAAGAAAGAAAGAAAGAAAGAAAGAAAGAAAGAAAGAAAGGGGGAGGGGAGGGGAGGGGGCAGGAGAGAGAGAGAGAGAGAGAGAGAGAGAGAGAGAGAGAATGAATATAAAGCAAACCATGCTGGGGAAGATAGTATTTTTCAATAGACATGTGCTTGCAAAATATCAAGTTTATCAACTGAATGAAGTAAAGAAAAGATTCTTTACCTTTGAATAACTAAATATAATAACTTCAACAAAGGGTAGAAAGTAGAAAAAGTTTTTTGTTTTGTTTTTTTAAATATCACTCATTCAGCCTGTTACAATCCAAGACTGCTGTGTGCGATGTTGTACACCTATAACCCCAGCCTTCAGGAGGTAGAGGCAGGAAGCTCAGGAGTTCAAGGCCAGTGTAGGCTACACAGAGGGCTTCTGTGTTTAAAAATGCCTTCCTCCCAGGTCTAACAATTCTGAAATGTTCAGAAACGAACAAAATAAGTTAAGCTGGCTATTTTCTTGGCTCTTTGTTATGAAAACATTTTCAAGACTACCTTATTGCTTGAGCTATGGGGGAAAATGGCTATGCATCTTATTCACAAAAAAGATCCCTGCACACCAAATAAATACTCCGCATGAAATTAAAAACATGTAAAAGCCAACTTCCATGGGGTGACTTAACCCAAACCATTCGTGATTTCAGGCTCACTCATGCTTGTATGAGTATCCATCTGATTGATGAGCAAATATTATATTATTTAGTATAGAGCATTTAGGAATGAACAACAACAAAAACCAATCGCATGCAAGAGAAAGGAAATTTCCATTTCACACTACCCATGGCTAGTTGATGGGTTGCCCCTCCCCACCCTGCCTGCCCAACCTGCCTCTTGATAAACTTGATGAATACTATCTCCTCCCAGAGTGGAAAGCGCTACTTACTATACCCAGTGGGCATGAAATGAACAGTAAAGCTATTCATGACTCCTCCCCCAAACTAGGAACAGCTGATGAGTCCTACACAGGAACCACCTCATGTACAGCCATTCTGCAAAGTTCTTTTCCTTCATGAGCTGTATTTAAAAAAAATTTTTTTTGTCCCCAGCTAGGATCTAGGATTCCAGTTCCCCTTGAACCATGATTAAACCCTACTGTTTTGTTTTTTGACAGTAGCCACTTGAGAGTTTGGAGGTTGACTTCAAAGGAGCCTGCACCCCTTCCCCTCCCCATCCCCGCCACCCTTTTACTTTTTTTTTTTTTTTTTTTTTTAGCTTTACAGTACTTGTCTCCTATCTATTTTGAAAACTTGTGGGAAGGTTGTCACCCAGTTCTGAGGATGCTGGCTACATCACACTGTAGTTCTGGATGTTGGAGGAAAGAGCCTGAAAACAGACACTCTGCCCCTCCCCCAACTTTTATAGGAAGGTTCAGCCAGCATATAGACAGGAATTAGGGCTGAAGCTGAACCCCTAAAGGAAAGACACAAAGGCCAGGCCTGGTGTTGCATAGCTGCAGTCCATACAGTCAAAACAAATCACCACAAATTTAAGGTTAGTAGAGTCTACATTACAAGTTTGGGGTGGCCAGGTCTACATAATAAGAGAACAGAAATCTACCTCAAAACAACAACAGCGAAAAACAAAACACAACAACAACAAAACCCAAGAGAGTCTCAATGACCTGTTTTCTTTGGCTCAAATGTGAAATATGGTCTCTAACACAGAAGGGAAGCAACCCAGCCGTCCTCAACAACCACCCCTCCCATCATCACATGAAAGGACCACAACCTAAGTCACCTCCTACGTTTTGGTCTTTGTGTCATGGCTCCCTACAGACACGGTATAGATGAAATGAGCGTCTCCCCAGCCCCAGCAGTTGACGACATTGTAAACAGATCTGTTTTTCATTACCAGTTTCCTTTTTAGAATATAAGAAAGCAAGGCAATGCTTGGTCACCACGTGTAATGCTAAATAAACGTTAAGAATCTCAGAAGGGCTTCTGAGATAACCAAGAAAGCTACCATCACAGGATCCACTTCTAAGAGCTTCATGAACACGCAAGTCATTAGGATAACTAACATTTTTGTTTGTTTTTCTTGCATCCCGTCTCAAGTATCCCTTGATCTTACTGTGTAACTAAGGATGACCTTGAACTTCTGATCCTCCTCCCTCCACCTGCCAAGTGCTGGGATTATAAGTACACCACCTTGGTCAATCTACGATGTGCTGAAGATCAAACCCAGGGTATCTAGCATACTGAGAAAATACTCCCCCAACAACTGAGCTACATCCCCAGTTCATAACTGACCCTTTACAGGCGATTGCTTTAAGGAACAGTCAACCTTTTCTAAGAGGACTTCCAGGGGGGTGTCTGGTTAGATTCGTGTGGACAGTTCCAACTGCTGAGAGACAGAAACTGTGGGGTTCTTGGTCAACGCTCAGTCAAGTGAATCAGCTTCAGAGCCCTGCCATGAATGTCCAGTCTGGAAGTGCGTCTAACAGGAAACAGACATGTCCTTTTCTTTTCTGGAGGACACGGATAGCCAGAGAAGGTGGGGTTATAAGAGCACCTGTCTTCTTCTGAGCAGTTCCCTTGAACTGTAACTTAACCCCTTGACGGGTGCAGTATATAGTAGTTAGCAGTGACACAAATCAAGATAAGCCTCCAAGTTCAGAGAAGAACTGTCTTGGGAAGGACAGAATCTGGAGGATAAAGGAGAGAGGGCCTTCATCTTGAAAGTTTCTAGCCGTCATCAAACTTTTTTTTTTTCTCGAAATCAAAAATACCGCCTGCTTTCCCCTTCGCGGATTCCAACATTCCACCCAGGTCTTTTAGAGTTTGACAAGTTCCCTGCCACTTCATTTAACTTCTACAATGAATCTCCTGCCCTGGAGAGTGCTATACACGTCTTAAGGACACAGGAAGGAGTCAGGATGCTGACTAGACGTTGGGTTGAACTCTTTACATTAATTGACTCATTTATTTCTTTCACTTTTATTTTATTTTGAGACACAGTTTTGACTGATAGCCCAGGCTGGCTCCTGTCCTCTAACGTAGCCCAGTGTATCTTCCAAGTGCTCGGATTATAGGCGTGGAGCACTGCCTTCAGTTCTCTTGGACTTTTAAAGGATATTAAAATCATTTAATGTAATAGAAAGTGGCTTTAAACTAAACCTAACATTTCTATTAATGCACGGAGCTCAATTTTCAGATTTGCCTTTGTCCTTAACAAAGAAATTCATTTCCGGATTATATTGCTGTCACCTGTCTATGAACAAAATCCATTTGTGTGTGGGGAGAGCATGGGGAGTTGAGGCGGGAGAATGGGACTTTCGCTGGCTGGCAAAGCCATGCATCTGGAGACTGGAGAAGCAGCGCTCATGCTATTTACAGAGGGAGAGAGAGAGAGAGAGAGAGAGAGAGAGAGAGAGAAAGCAAGCATCCAAGGGGACAGCAGTTTCCATTTTTCCTCATCCTAGTGGGGATGGAGTTAAAAAGGATTCATTTTGCGGTTCCCAGCAGATCCTCAGTTGTACACACTGGTAAGAAAACCACCAGATGGACAACATAGTACTGACTTAAAATCCCAATAGGGAGGCTGAGGCAGGAGGACTACTGTGAGTTCTACCTGGGCTACATGGTGAGCAGTGAGCCAGTTGGGGCTATGTATAGAGTAGGACGTTTATCTAAAGCAGCAACAACCAACCTCTGAAAGTCCGTTTAAGCAAAAACTTAAGTGGAGTTGAAGTTCATAAGCAGGGGCTGAGGGAAATCTCAATGGTTAGAGCACATGCTTATAAATGGAGGAGGCCCTGGCCTCCATGCTCAGCACTGCACGTACAAGCAAAAGATGGCTTGGTATTGTTCAGGATGAAACTGGAGGTTCTATGCATGCTCTACCTACCACATAGCCACATCCCCAGCTCTAAGATAAAGGAAATTCAGTCTGCTTCCTTTTTCTGTCAGCATTGCCAACAACAAAACCAATAGGCTGGAGTTTAACTTCATTGACCAATTGCTCTTGTCTGCTAGGCGGTGTCAGTGTAAATACAAATGAAGGGGCTGGGCAGGAGGCGTAATTAGGTTATCGCTTACCCGGCATTCTTGGCTCTATCCCTAGCAACCATCATACAAAACAAAACGAAACACAGATATGGTCAGAGTTCCAGGATTGGAGGAGCTCGGAGGGGAGAGGCCTCTCAGTGGGCATGCGTGAGTGTGTGACTAGAAGCCATGAGAATGTTGATTTGTAGCATGTGTTCAGATTTCATAGGCACTTGGGATATACTTTTCTGGAGGGTTATAACCAAGGGGCGCTATGTCAACACAAGCCAAACATAGTAAACTGGCTGCTGTGAAATCTGCTTGCCCACCGTGGTCTGGCTGAATAGATTTTTTTTTTTCAACTAAAGTCTTAGTCCACTAAGCAGAATGAATTCCTAATGTATCTGATAAAAATCTCCTAAAATTAACTGCGATTAACTAATTCACGTTGTTTTGCATATATTTGAATATTCCAATGCCAAATCTCTACAAATGCTACTGTATCCTTTGTGACTGCTCTGAGCTCTTAGGAATAGCTTCACAATGCAACCACTGCACACAGACATCACAGGAAGAAACTAAAGGATCCATGGCGGAATCTTTCCTCAGTGGTGAAAGGGTCGTTCATTTAATAATGCTGCTGGGGGAAGTAGCTCTTCATTTGGAAAGAGAAAAAAACAAAACAAAACAAAACAAAAACCAACTTTATTATATACAGAATGGAAAATAAACTCTAAAGCTGGTATGTTGGCACGGGACTATAATTCCAGCACTTGACAAATGGAGACAAGAGGACAAAGAGGCCAATGTGGGCTATATAATGAGACTGTGTTTCAAAAAATAAAGTTAAGACACTAGAGAGATGGCTCAGCAGTTAACAGTTCCTCCTGCTCTTTGAGAAAATGGAGTCTAGCTCTGAGCACCCATTTTGGGTTGCTTACAGCTGTCTGCTAACTCCAGCTGTTAGGGATTGGATGCTCTCCTCTGCCCTCCTTTGGTACCCACACAAAACACACACACACACACACACACACACACACACACACACACACACACACACACATATATATATATATATATATCATGGATATATATTTTGTGGTTCATCTAGAATTCAGTTAATTTTTACATACACAGACACACACACACACACATATTACCTATAAATATATTTCACAAAATTTTTAAAGAACACAGAAATAACTTTACAAGCATAAAAACCCTCAAGGCTACTGCAAAAACATTGATTTTTACTTTAAGGAGGGACGAGAGTAGAGACTTAGGATGGGACGGTGTGATGCCGTGTCTTATACATTCAAGACCATGCCATCTCTTACAGGACAGACTGTCAGAGGGCAGTGCTGGACACACAGCCATTTACTACAAAGAGCCATGAGAGCGTCTAGGGAAGCAGACCTAGAATGCCAACTATTTGGGAAGCTAGGGTTTCTTTTTTTTAATTTATTATTAGAGAGTTTCTTCATTTACATTTCAAGTGTTATCCAAAAGTCCCCTATATCCTCCCCCCACCCTGCTCCCCTACCCTCCCTCTCCCGCTACTTGGCCCTGGCATTCCCCTGTACTGGGGCCTATAAACATTGCTTTCTTCCCGAATAATGGCCAACTAGGCCATCTTCTAATACATATACAGCTAGAGACATGAGCTCTGGGGGTTCTGATTAGTTCATATTGTTGTTCCATCTATAGGGTTGCAGACCCCTACAACTCTTAGGTACTCTCTCTAGCTCCTACATTGGGGACCCTGTGTACTGCCCTATAGATGATTGTGAGCATCCACTTCTGCGTTTGTCAGGAACTGTCAAAGCTTCCCANAGACAGCTATATCAGGGTCCTTTCAGCAATGTCCTGCTGGTGTATGCAGTAGTGTCTGTGTTTGGTGGCTGATTATGTGATGGACCACCCGGGTGGGGCACTCTCTGGATGGCCCATCCTTTCATTTTAGCTCCAAGCTTTGTCTCTGCACATCCTTCCATGTATATTTTAATCCCTATTCTAGGAAGGAGTGAAGTATCCACGAGTTGGTCTTTCTTGATTTTCTTATGTTTTGGAACTTGTATCTTGGGTATTCTAGATTTCTGGACTAATATCCGCTTATCAGTGAGTGCATATTAAGTGACTTCTTTTGTGATTGGGTTACCTCACTCAGGATGATATCCTCCAGATACATCCATTTACTCAAGAATTTCATGAATTCATTGTTTTTAATAGCTGAGTAGTACTCCATTGTGTAAATGTACCACATTTTCTGTATCCATTCCTCTGTTGAGGTACATCTGGGTTCTTTCCGGCTTCTAGCTATTATAAATAAGGCTGCTATGAACATAGTGGAGCATGTGTTCTTATTACCAGTTGAAATATCTTCTGGGTATATACCCAGGAGAGGTATTGCTGGATCTTCTGGTAGTACTATGTCCAGTTTTCTAAGAAACCGCCAGACTGATTTCCAGAGTGGTTTCTTTTCTTTCTTCTTAAGTCACTCCTCACTCTGTAGACCAGGCTGGCCTCAAACTCAGAAACCTGCCTGCCTCTGCCTCTGCCTCCCGAGTGCTGGGATTAAAGGTGTGTGCCACCACTGCCTGGCTTGAAGCTAGGGTTTCTTAATGGGAGCCTGTGTACAAAGGGTGTGGGGTAGGCTGGCAGTGCAGATGAGTGAGAGAGCCCTTGCCTAGTACGTGTACAATCCCGAGTCTCAAACCAGTGGAGTTCTGCATCCATTCACTGAGTCAACTTGACAAATTGTGTGAGCAGAAGAATCGCAGCTTCCTCCTAGCTCTGATCATTGTCTGAGAACGAGAAATGAAGCTTCCTCCTAGCTCCTGATTTAATCATTGTCTGAGAATGGAGCTGTCTCTAAGCAGGCTGGGAGAGACTACCTGGAGATCAGGAAGACAGCTATACATATTCATGGGCACAGGGTGGGAGGCACAGATCACAGCCCAGGCTCTGTCACAGGCAGCCTCCCAGGGGTCTCCAGTGGCTTCACTTTTTGATGTTCACACCTTGCTGACATTTTTCCACGTGAGTGCCGATTAGAGTGTGTGCCTTGCCGCCATAGGAGAATGGGGCAAAGGTCATGAGATGTCATTTCCAAGGTGGGGTGCTGTGGTGTGTGTCTGAAATGGACTCCATAAATGAGAATGTTTGCATAGTTTATCGCTATCTGGCCATGCTGTTGTGCAACCTGAGGACACAGCATCTAGCTGACAGGTGGAAGATAATCTTATCTATTATCTAGGATGTGCATGCTTGAAATTTTGACTTTCAGAAGGTACAGCTAACTCACCCTTAGCACAGAGGATGAGCCAGACACACGCAGCTCCATCAACCTTCCCCTGACCTCTACATTTCTTCTTAGAAACCTAAACAACAGATACAGTCCAGGTCACTGTCAAAGAAGATAAAGGGGAAATTTCTGGCTGTTGGAGAAAATCCTTAACCTGGCACATTGGGCTCCATTTGCTTTACTGGGCTGGATGTAGAACAGGTTACAAAGGCTCTGCTATGTGTTCCTCCAGGCTGAGCGTCCTTCTTGACATGTAAAAGTTGCTATTTAAACCAGAGGCTGGACCTGGGAGTTGGCTGGGCCTGTAAAGTACCTGGCTTGCAAATAGGAAGGCCTGGGTTCAGTCCCATTCCCAGACTCTCTTAAAGCAACAACAACAACAACAAACAATCAAACAGAAGGCAGGTACGACAATGAACTGTAATCCCAGGACTTGGGAGGAAGGCAAGCAGGTCCTTAGGGCTCTGTCACTTAGACTAGCTTACTTGACAAGTGCCACACCAGTGAGAAACCCTGTGTCTCAATGACACTAAAAGCTGGTAAGTGACCCAAGGAAAGACGGCTGAGGCTGTTCTGTGGTTTTCACATGCATGTACATACACATGCACACACACATATACACACTACAAACAAACACACAAACACATAATCCCATTTAGCAAATGCCCCATCCCAACACCTCAACTGGATTCGAGAAACTGTATACCTTGCCAACACCTATGTACAATTCTTATACATCAGCACACACGTGTTGTATCTTCCCATATTGTTGCATTTAAGTACTATGACCAAAATAACAGGAACCCTCAGCTCAAGGTTCAGGAAATAACCCACCATCTTGGGAAAGTCAAGACAGCAGAAGCTCAAAGCAGACAGTCCCATCATGTCCACAGTCAGAGGAAGAATGTAATGAGTGTACATGGCAGATTAGTTGCCTCTCTTCACGACGACAGTGCGGGATCCCTGTCTGGGGAATGGTCCTTCCCATAATTAAGATGGGTCTTCCCATATAGATTATCACAATCAAGATAATCCCTCGCCAGGGTGCTCAGAAGTCAACTCCCGGGCAGTTCTGCCTTCTGTCAAGTGGACAATTAACCAGCCAGCACAAGATGATAATTTGAATTTATGAATTAGGTGCTATAAGAAATTAGCAATAACTAATAATGCAACAGAACAGCATGCTGTGATAAAGCTTGTTGGAACCTTTGAGATAGTTACTTCTGGAATTTTCCATTTAATGGCTTAATGTGTTTTTTCCCCCTCTCTTGATGGAGAGTAACTGAAATTAGAGAGAGCAGAATCATGGCAGGGTTGGGGCTACCATGTTCAGTGGTGAGAGGAAATAGGCGAACATCAAGCGAAGCGACCACCGTGATTTGTTTGGATTTTTCAGAATAATGAGGGGGAAAAAAATCCTTCATTGGCAACAGGAGTCAGACAACATGGTTTCAGTAGAGAAAAGGAGACCAAGTTGTTTTCAAAGCCTTTGGATTCTACAGAAAGCCAAGCCTATTGTCCCTCTTGCTATTGAAACCAGTGAATTAAGACATCTCCATTGTTCGCTGACACAGACGTATGGAATAAAAAAGGGGGAGGCATCCTGTCTGACTTCTGCCTCAATTCAAATCCAGAGTGGCACTGTGTCAGAAGGAAAGCATTTCTGGTTTAAAGGCACAGACTTCTTACTCTCAGTAGGGTAAAGTCCATCACAAAACAACTAACAGCATAGTTTTGATCCCCACTGGCAGAATTCAGCATCTATGGAGCTCTCATGGGTTCAACCAAGAGAGGACCAACAATAGTCAGGCAGGAACTGAGAGGCTAGCTCAGAGAGTAAAGAGCTTCCGGGGCAAGCGTAAGGACCAAGGTTTGATGCCCAGCACCCATGTAGTAAACTAGGCATGGTAACATCCTCTCCTAACTCCAGTGCTGCAGAGGCAGACAAAAAGGATCACTGGGGCTCAAAGGTCACCCAACCCAGTCAAATCAACCAGCACCCATTCCAGTACAAGATCTTGTCTCAAACAACAAGGTTGACCAGTGGCCTCCATGCACAGTACACACACACACACACATGCACACCTGCATCTGCACCAACAGGAGCATGCATGCACACACACACACACACACACACACACATCGTCAGGAAAGAAAAAAATGCTCTATATGGAACATTTACAGATTTTCTTTTTTCTGCCACTATCCCCAAGCGAGACGGCAGGACAGATAACGGGAGCGTTCACACTGTGTTCGGCAGTACGAGCAATCTCAAGATGCTGGGAAGCACAGACAGGAACTGTGTGGGTTGGTGCACTATGCTATTTTATTTATAGGACTCAGGCTTTGGGGATTTTGGTATCTCTGAAGGTCCTGGGACCTCTCTCTGCAGACACCAAGGAGTGGATTCCCACATCTCATGCTGGGGGTAGCACCCATAGTCAGAAGAAACTAGAATCAGAAAAAGGAAAAGAAAAAAAAATCATGAAAACAACAACAAAACCCACTGCCATTTATGAATCGCCCTGAGACCAAAATCGGCTAAGCTTTCCAAAGTCCCGGTGCCTGGCCGAAGGTAAGTTGTTGCCAGTTTAAAATAACAAACAGTAGCACCAGCTCAGGCAGCAAGCCTGCTCCCACTTAACCTGTAATTTGGACACTTTGTAGGAGGAAAGCACTGTTGTCTTCTGCCATAAGGAGCAGATGCTACTAATTAACACACAAAAATGTCTAAAACAGCGTTAGAAAAACACAGGAGTTTGGAAACATAAGTAGAAACAGCTTCGGAGAGTAACAGCCAGACAGGATAATGTAATGGAGGATAAGGGTTGGAAAAAAAAATTTTTTTTTTTTAAAGACAGTCAATCAAGCTGGTAAGCTTGCATAAGCCTTCCTGTAAATAAAGTATAGATTTAAGGGAAAGTGCCTGATAAATATTGCTTCTTATTTTTTCAAAACAGGGAGAAGCATGTACCATCATCTCTGAGCCAGAGTGTTCAGTGGGAGGTTATATTCCATTAAGGAAGACTGCTAAGGCAGGGATCAGAGAGATTTAAAAGGTTGGGATAATTTCAGGGAACAGCCTGGAGGTGTTGACCATGAGTTACAAGACCACACTTGCTAGATGCTATGAGGTTAAATTACTAAGCAATAGCCTGGGCTAAGGCTGGAAACACAGCACTGTTGGTTTGATTGGCAGCATCCAGTAAACCAAGCATAGCACTGTATGCCTGACATTCCAAGACTAGGGTGGCAGTGGCAGGAGGTTGACCACCCAAGATTATCCTTGCTATAAAAGAAGTTCTAGGCTGGCTTGGGATAAATGAGATTGGATCTCAATAAAAGACAAGACAAAAAAATAATACAGGACAATAGTCCTCAAAATATCTATCACTTAAATCTAGTCCATTCATCCTATCTGGACACACACACTCTCACACACTCTCACACACTCATACATACACACACACACTTTTGCACACACTCTCTCATGCACCAACACACACTCACACATACTCACACACATACATACATACTCTCATACACTAACACTCACAGACACTCACATACACACACATAAACATACTCTCACACACACTCTCATATACTAACTCACACTCACACACGATAAAGCTTGGGGGCTTGTGAGTGCACAGCAGGCACTCAGCATCCTATAGTTGTACCCCAGCCACTGCTTTTGAGTCCCTTTAATACTAGTCATGTTTGTCAAGGACCTCGAAAGACTTGATTAGGCAGATTATATTTAACCACAATGCATTAGAAACTCAAAAGGAATTTTAAAACACTTGAAAATCTCTTTCTACCGTACGTGTGTGTGTGTGTGTGTGTGTGTGTGTGTGTGTGTAGAGCATATGTGCCTGTGTGGGCACATCTGGACTTGTGTGTGCAGACTCTACAAGTGCAGAGATGCGCATATGTGTATAGAAGCTGAGGTTGGTGTTGAGAGTCTTCCTCCATCATTTTCTACCTTATTCTTTGAAGCAGTATCCCTCAATTGAATCCAGAGCTTGTTGGTATACGTATCTAGGAGTCCCATCTGTGCCCCCAGAGCCCTGGAACTATATAGGCTGCCCACGGAGCCCACCATGCATTTGCGTGGATTCTGGGAATCTGAACTCTGGTCCTCACACCTGTACAGTTAAGAGCTTTACCCACTGAGCCATCCCCCAGTCTCACTGAAGAGCCACATTTCCTGGATGTGGTGAAGCTCAACCTTTTGATTCTTCAAAGGTCAGGAGGACAGAAACACTGATAAGGACGTTATATAAATGCAATCCAGAGCACCCTCACCGCCCGCATCCCTGCCTCTCCCTCTGACAGAACATTTATGAAACAAGGTCAGAGAAAACGTCAGTCACCTCGAAGGTGCCAGTGCTTTTCCAACATCTGCTCTCTCAGAACAGCTGGCTCAGCATTATCCATCAGCTCTTGCTAGACCCTCGCCTCTCATTTCCCACAGGTGCCTTTCCTTGTGTTACTCAGACCCATGAAAGATATATGGATACCTTGTAGACTATTCTTAATTCTTGCCCCATGCCCAATTCCAGATACTTTCTATCCAGATCTTCCTCCTCCTCCTCCTCCTCCTCCTCCTCCCCCTCCTCCTCCTCCTCCTCCTCCTCCTCCTCCTCCTCCTCCTCCTCCTCCTCCTCCTCCTCCTCCTCCTCCTCCTCCTCCAACATGTTTCTAGCATGAATCACATCGATATGGCCTCATCTGCACCCCTTCTGTCTAGATATCCTTTGGGTGGGCTTGGCTCTCATGACTATTGGTAGATAACCGGCATCCTTATGATTTCTGGTGACTTGGTTTATGACAGTGTTGAACACATGAAAACAAGCTTACTCCCATTTTTTTCTCTCTCTCTAATCAGTTGATGACTAAGAACCCAGGCATGGCAGGTGAGAGGAGCTGTAAGTTATAGAGGATGTGCTTAGAATGTGTGAGATCCAGGGTCCAGTGAAGAGGAGGAGGAGGAGTTAGAAGAAAAGGTAGGGGAGAAGTCAGAGGAAGACGAGCCAGAGAGAAAGGAGAAACCAAATGAGGAAGAGAAGACAGGGAAGGACAAGCTGGTGGAGGGCAGGAGAAAACAGGGTCTGAAGAAACACAGGAGGAAGAGAGAAACAAAGGCGTATGTTTTTAATGTGGATATTCTTTTTAAACTCCCGTCCCTCTAGTCCCAAAATGAAACAGATTAGCAATGTAATTCTTCCAAATGTTTTAGGTATTACTAAAGGAGACTAGATTTCTCGACAGTGCAGGCAGTGGGACGGTCAATGCCAGCTTCTCTGGAACATTCTCAGAAGGAGAATTAGTTCTTCCCTAACGTGAGCTAACATTAGGGAAAAGTAGGGCAGCGCATTAATATTTGGCAAAAAGAACTTGAATCTGGGGTGTGTCCAGCCATCTACTGCTTATATCTTGCCTATTCTAAATACTCCATCATCCTTAATTCCCCCCCCCCAACATTGCCAGCAGTCCCATGGTGGTTCAAGAGTTCTATATCTAACTCTGCTTCCCATAGGGCTGCCACCAGCAAGCACGGATCTCTTTAATGACAATTACCATTTGGACCACAGCATATATGATACAGAGCCAGAATCTGCCCCGTTTTCTTGGCTTCCTAATTATTCGTTGGAAACGATGCTACACCATTTTAACTGGTTTTGCACTCAGAGGTACCAGGCCTTCCTGGGTACTTTGTCTTCAAGGGGCATATTTTTATTTTCCTCCTCCAAAACCCTCCTTTCTCTTAGACAGAGCAAGTAAGCTGACGGCTCGTGCACTTGCTCTAGGAACATGGCCAAGAGCAGACTAGTGAGTATATTAACCATCTATGTAGCCACTAAGTTAGGACAGGTGCTGAATGGCCCCCCACCTCGTGACTTCAGTAAACTTTTCTACCTGATTGCTGTCTTCCCATCTGGAAGCTCCACCCCCTGTGTGTGTGTGTGTGTGTGTGTGTGTGTGTGTGTGTGTGTGTATGTGTCACCCATGACGCTTGCTTGCCATCTTTGAATGACTGCCTTCCCACTCAAATTCGTCTTTCCATGAATCATTCTTAGTAGAGATGGCCAACCATCACAGAGGTGGAACCTTCACAGAGGTGGGAAAGGGGCACGGCACAGCTGACCTCTGGGTCCCACTTCCCGACACTGCCATTTCAGTCTACTTCAAATATCTACTTCCAGCAACACGTTGGCGAGGCCCAGTTCTGTTTCAGTTTCAATGGGCCTCCTTGGTGAGCGGTGCCACAAAAGACTGTTTTCCCAGCCTTTGTTCTTATACAGAGAAGGGATGGTGTACTGATTTGATGAACACCAAACTCTTCCCATTGTTCACAAAATTCCAGACTAGCAAGCTTAGATCAGTGAAGCATATTAAACTGTCGGGACTGGGCTATCCTAACTCTGTCCATTTACTGCCCAATTTGATATCAGTATTTTTAGGTACCTTGAACTCACTCCTGACCCCTATATACTCCAGACTAAATGGGGTCAGGGGCTGGCTGTAATTCCTAACCAAGAAGGGGAGAGCTATAGGACCATTAGTAATGCAACAGCAGCCGCTAAGAGGGGAACCCGGCAGCATAGTGTCTATGGGTCCAGTCAGGCCAGTCCTCAGACCATCACATCATTGAATGATGCAATCTGGATATACCAAAGTCACTCCCTCTGCTCCTCCCGAGTCTGCCAAGTGAGCAGGTCCCAAATCCTGTCATCTCTATTTCCAGGTTTTACCATCTCAATATTTCCTCTCTCCTGCCTTTACTGACATTATACCATTCCTGACAGAGCTCTGACAACTCATATGTTCCTCAGTCACCTCTCCACAATGCCGCCAAACCTGGCTCTAGAAAGGTCTGACCTCTGTGTAACAACACTTCTTTACAGCGCTCCTTTATTTTTAACTTTTCTATGGTTCCCATTACTTGAGGTCAACCCTGATCTGCAGATATTGACGGAAAATTTCCAGAAAGAAACAATTCTTAAGTTCCAATTGGCACACCATTTCCAGGAGTGGAATTAAATGTCATGCTCACTGTCCCACTCTGCACAGAGTACAATAGTGGTGATGTTGGTGATTTGGATAAGCCAAAGAGGAAAAAGTGGCAAACGGGGAAACTTCTCAAATGCATAAAGAAAGAAAACCATATGCTGAGGTTGTTCAGATCCACAGAACAGGAAGAGACCCTGAGCGAGTGAGTCACGTAACATCTTTAAAGGGTTTTATTATAGCTATTCTACGTTACCAGTAGCTACGGTTGCTAATGCCTTCCAGTGCATGACTTCTAAATTAAACTCCACTGGACAGATAATACAGATGAAAAAAAAATCAGGATATGTAAGACTTGATGTTCTGTTGTCTCAGGCATCTACTGGAGGTCTTGGAATGTGTCCCTTGCTGATAAATATTGACAACTATATATCTCAAACTGAGACCATAGATAGCGCTGGGACCGTGGTGTGCTGTTCAAATGATCATGGCATGGGAAAGGGGTCCAGTCCCAAACACTTAAAGAAAAATGTCCCACCCAGCCAAGTTACGAGGATGTATTTCCAGACTGCTTGAAAGGCCACATATTTAAAACAAGATTAAAAGTCAAGCTAAATAAAATAAAATGACTTGGGATAATTTTTAGGCAGTTATGAAAACAGAAACAAATGTTATTTTTAATCTTTGGCTCGTCGGAAACCGACAAGATATGAATATGAATCTGATCAAGCAGACGCATAACTGCTGTGGCTCACCACGGCCACGTGCCAGCAACTCCACTCTGTGCTCCGTGCCAAGGTTACACGTGGAACGTATCATCTCCCTCCCAAACTGTCCTCGTTAAAGTCAATTTACTGTAGCTGATTCTTGTGGGGGGTGACATCATCATGACTCACAGAAGCATAGTAGTAAATAACCCTTCCCCCCCACCACTGTGAGCTGTCACAAATGTCCTTGTGAAGTTTTTACACATCTCCTTGGGAAGTGAGACATACTGCCTGTGGGTTTCTAAGAAGGTGAATGCACTAAGTCCCTTCACCAACACACAAAGAACTGGGGCTATATTCTACCAGCTACCTGTCCACAGGAAGGGGGTGTGCTATGAATGAGGGGTGTGCTATGAGTGGGGTGTGTTATGAATGAGGGGTGCTTTGAATGGGGGGTATACTATGAATAGGGGTATACTATAAATGGGGGTGTGATATGAATGGGGGGTGATATGGAGATATGAATGGGGTCTTTAATGAGTCTGTACTCCAGCCAGAAAGTACACACACAGTGACATGATTTCTCTGCAATCCAGAGAACAAGAGAAAGACAGAGAGGCGGTGGAAACACACAGGGGAACCATGATGTGCTAGAGAGCCTCAGATTGCTCTGTGAAGAAAATGGGGCCGAAGAAGCACAAGGAGGGGAGTGCTGAACTCTTTCTGTCCCCCAAGCAAAACTAATCAGTTTGTTTCTAGAATTAACATTTATTGAGCAATTATTCTGTATTGCAAGGCCCATAGGTGCTGTTTCTGGGCTCCCAAACAAACCTGTAATGATTGCCCAGTTAGGACTGATTGAAAAGAGATCCAGAGTCTATTAACTCGCCCACAGGTCTTTAGTTATTAGCAGACTTCAGTTATTAATGAGCATTCATCCCCTTTGTATCAATAAGAGTTAATCACAGAGAGATGACGCTGTTATAAATGAACCATCAAAAGACAAAACCGCTAGATTCTAAATATGAACATGCCTTAGCATGACAGGAGCTGGCATCTACCAAGACTTAAATCTTACTGAGAGTAAACACAATATCAAGAACAGATGTATAAGTCTAGTTGGTCACCAATGTCGGCATTACACACCAGTTTTGTTTTAAGTTATTAAAATGCAGTTCTATTTAAAATAGGGATTCATGAGCCAGCTAGAGGGCCCAGCAAGTAAAGGAGCCAGAGGCCAAGAATGATGACCTAAGTTTGATCACAGAAGCCAAAGGGTGGAAGAAAAGCAACTGCCACAGGCGGTCCTCTGACCTCTGAGCATACTGTGGCATATCCAAGCCCCAACGCCATGTACACAAACATATACACATATACATGTGTGCACAAATACACACATGCAACCATATGCAAGCATACATACAAATAAACGCAACATATTTTAAAACAATATGTATTTGTTTCTAAAGCAATATATCTTGAACGTTATTCCAAGCCTTTCATGCAAAATAAATATGAGAAGAGTACCCATGACATATAAAATCCTAGGGTTAGAGGTACAACCCAGTGGTAGTTTGCATTCAACATCCAAAGTCTACACTCCTTTGACCTATCAGTCCCTAAAACTAGCCCCACCCTTGACCTACTTAAAGTGGCTTTTGGGGTCAACACCACATGAGGCCTCAGCCCTGCAAAGGTTGAGAAGCACCACCCGGTGTATCTTCTCCACCTCTTCCCCTCTCCCTCTTGCCTCCTTCTCCCTTGCTGAAATGTTTTGGTCAATTGAAACACTTACTTTCATCATCCTGCAAGTATCTTCTGTCATTCTATATCAACTACTTAAAGTATCCTTCGGAAACACTAAACAGAGGCATCAACACACACACACACACACACACACACACACACACACACACACACACACTTTAAATATTTTTTGCTCAAGTTAGTGAGAAGAAGCGCTAGGCAATGCCACACACATTATGGACTGAGATAGGCAGAATAAAGACCTCCCTCTGGTCCCTGCCTCCCGTCCCTGACAAAGATGTCCATACCCAAATCTCTAGAACATAGAAAGGCCTTTCCTGGTGTTGCATTAGTTATCACGAGGGCAAAGGGTATCCTCGGCTACACAGGAGGGACTAAGGCAATCACCAAGGGTTGAAAATGGAGGAAAGAGAAAGAAGAAATGTCAAAAAAGAAGTAACCACAGATACGGTGGAAGTGCTGGCTTTGACAACAGAGGATGATGCCACACAACTTAGAGCCCATGAGGCCTCCAGGCGTTAGAACAGGGTATCAATTTTTCTCTGGAGTTTGGCCATCAGTGCAGCCCTCCTGACTGTAGTGTGCTCGGATCCACCTTGGCTTTGTGACCTGAAGAACCTTCAATCAAGACACTGTGCCATTTGGCGCCACGAGGTTTGTAAGAAACTGTTACCAAAGCAACAGAAAACTCACACAAGTGCTCTGAAGAACCCACGACTCGGCTCTAACAAACAGGCCATGGTCCAGCAGCCCACACTTACACCTTTTGGTCTCTTCCCTAATGCTTAAAAAACAAAATCTAAGATAACTGGTTCAACTTGTGTATAGCCTGTTCTAGTTTGCTTCTCTGTTTCTGTGATTAAAAAATAAAGTATAAATAAATAAATAAATAAATAAATAAATAAAGACCCTAGGTGTTTATTTAGCTTATTAGATTTGGTCCAACATCAAGAAGCAATGTTAGGGCAAGAACTCAGAAAAAGCTCAATACAGGAACCTGGAGGTAAGAACTGTTGAAGAGACCATAAACAAATACTGTTTACTGGCTTGTTTCTTCTTCCTGTTTGCCCTCAACTAGCTTTCTTATGTAACCCAGGACTACCTACCCAAGGGAGGCACCACCCACAGTGTGCTTGGCCCTTCGATATCAACTAATAGTTAAGATAAATGCCCCATAGGTATGTTCATATGCCAGTCTGATGGAGTAAATTTCTTAAGGTTCCCGATTCCCAGGTACGTCCAGTTGACAATGGAGGCCAGCCATGTTAACTTCACCCTTTGTCAAGTCGACACACAAACAGATGGCTGTTTAACTACAATAACCTTTCCCTTCTTGTTTGTCCCCCAAATCTCATGTTGGTGCCATAATACAAAACACAGTGCAACTTTTACAAGTCCTGTAGTGTGTTTTGTTTTGTTTTGTTTTTTTGAATTCCAATGATTTGAAAGTCCAAGATCTCTTTAAAAGCTTAAAACGGGGTGCTATAAAATCAGAAACAAAATATATGCTTATATCAAGACAGAAGAACCAGGGTATAATTGCAATCAGATTGAAGCAAAAGAAAAACAAGCCCCATGATGCAATTCTTCTCCACTCTCTCCTAGGCCTGTAGTTTATCTTCCACTAAAACAAACTGGAAATGAGAGAAGGGAGAAAGTTGAAAGAAAGGCTCTTAACTCCAGGCTTAGTGGCATTCAGGGCCAGATATTTGGTGGCCCTAAACGTTAAACTGGCAGGTGTTCAACAGGACCTATGGTCTCTATTTGGTGCCAGAGTCATTACCCCTTGTCCCCAATGGTGACCATCAAAAATGCCTTCAGATGCCTTGGTTGAGACCCATGAGTCTAAGATGTGTGCCAAATCTTCAGACGGTTTCTCACCCTGAATGAAGGCTTCAGCAGGGATAGTATGGCTGACCACCCTGAGTAGAAAATGCTTGGGACTACAAGTGATCCAGGTTTCAGAGTTTTTAAGATTTAAAAATACTTACATATAAATTAATTGATTACCTGGTGGATATGATCTGAGCGCAAAAGCAAGCCTGTATTCCATATACAACTTGTAGTGCACCTAGCTGGCCGAATGTCATCTTATATAACATTTTAAGTAATTTTCTTCACGAAACAGGCTCCATTGGGATTTTTCTACGGTGGCAGGTTGCTGTTCTAAAAGCTTCAAATTTTGGGCTATTTCAGATTTTTCACAGTAGGGATAGATATATACACTCTTAAGTTACAGCTGGTCTCATTCAAATGAGTTTCCCAAGAATTCAGGCTGTTTGGCATTTCAAAATAGCTTTAAGTCAAAAATTCAACCACAGACTTTTTTTTTTTTTTTTATAAAGGCCCCACTAAACTTACTCCCAGTCACAGGCAATGGAAACACAGTCTTTCTGTAGCAACCCTCAGCTCAACCCATGAAGGTGTTCTCTATCTAGGCTGCTGACATGGGCTAGGGGAGAGTCAGAGGTCATCTATATTTCCTGAGAGTTAATGTTATAACTCAGTACAACATTTTTTTTTTTTTGCCTTGATGTCATTAATAAAACTCCTTCAGTCAAAAGGTTCAGTGCAATGTAGACCCCAAAACAGCGCACGGGCTGGAAGCCTGGCTCTGGTTACAGACAGATGTCCTAGAATCTGATCCTGGGAAGCAGCTGCCATCCTGCACTTGGAGTCAAAGCTACTAAAGAAACAGATAATTTCCTCAATGAGTTCTCTCCAAGAAAACACGACTTGAAGATGCTAACAAGCCTGCTTTGAGCAGCTCTGAATTCTCTCTTGGCTTTCAGTTTCAATTTCAAAATGACAAAGCAGGAAAGAAGATACTAGAAACCTTAGCTCCTGTTTTTAACCGAGATCTTAAAGCAAAACTGCAGTGTCCAAGGCTGGGTGTGAAGTAGACAGGCACAGGATGGGTCCAGGGGAGAGCTACCTCTGACCAGAATTGAGATGGGTCTTGACGGCCGGGAGTTAAAAAGACTGGTGACTATGCAGAATGTTCTTCCAGGAATGTCTGCCCACATCCTTGGTGACTTGAAATAACCAATGGCCTTTCAACACAGCAACTGTATTTCACCCTCCAGAGATTAACCCGCAGTCAACCGTGGTCATGTTGATCAAGGCAACGATGATAACCACAGGTTTGCTCGGCGGTTTTTCCTCTACTGAAACAAAGTCTTAAAAAGAAGGGTTGTGACTCCGAAGAACTAAGGGCCAAGGTCACAAATCAAAGGCACTCGTTACAGATTCTCCCTTCTTTCATCTCTTCAGATAATTTACAGTTAAAAGGAAAAGAATGATATTTGAGGCAGTCACTTTTTCTCACATGCATGGGCGTGCAAGAGGCAGGAATAAAGCTTTCAGGACTCAGCAAGTGGCTGAAGACGCTGGCTGCCGCGACCAAAGACATGGACCCTCAAATGGCCACATGAGGGAAAGAGAGAACTGCCTCACACGAAAATTATCCTCTGACCTACACACACACACACACACACACACACACACACAAACTAACATTAAATAAATGAATAAAGTATAATATCAAAATTATCTTTAAAGAGTTCTCAGGGAAGGTAGAATGAATTTTATGAATTTAAGTTAGGGTGCAAGGGACTTCTAGGGGAGATGACCATAGGGGTGAGCATGAACGAAAAGAAACACATAACACCATTAGCCATGTCTTCCAGATGCAAAGGTCTCCAGTTCTCAAGCATTACACTGTGGTATGTTAACATCACCAGACCCATCTCCAACCAGGCAGCCTGGGTTAGCATCAGAGAGATAAGTTAACATCACTGACACAAGCATGGATGAGCACAGGCCTCAGTGAAAGAACACACAAGCTAAGGTTTCTAACTGATGTTTAAACAACCTATACTTGCCCTGTGTAGGTGGCTGGCTAAGAAGAAAATACCCATATATGGCAAGACTGACTGCAAGAGTTACATCCCGTCTCTGCTGGACTGAACATCCTATAGCTTTCGAATTGGAATGTGACTCATGCATACATTCTTGCATAAAGACAACATGCAAACTAGCACCTTATTACAAAGCCCAGCACCGCCAGCCATTGCAACCCAACTCTAGCTAGGTTCTGCATGAAACACACACCTTCTTAGCAGCTTGAGAAACTTGTACTAATGAATGACAGCTATGGCCACAGTATACAAAGCACCATGGGGAAATGTCAAAAGGAGCAGGAGGCTGTTGTCCTTGACAGTACTTTCTAAACTTAGTCAGGGACACACCAATAAACAAACCAAGTGGTGTGAATCAAGGACAGTGTGGACGAGCACTGAGGAACGAAGAGACAGGAGCTTAGCTTACAGGCAGAGAGGTTGCTGATGGAAAGCAGACTTTAATTCTCTGTGCTGGGGCGGGCGGTGGAGTGGGGGGAGCAGAGGGGGGGAGCTTTCTGTTTTCACCCCACCCCGTTCAGAATGAATACAATGTTTATACTCTACCTATATAAGAGTGTGCTATTAACTATAATAATAATAATTAAAAAAGAGCAGCCGGGTGTAGTGGCGCACGCCTTTAATCCCAGCACTCAGGAGGCAGAGGCAGGCAGATTTCTGAGTTTGAGGTCAGCCTGGTCTACAGAGAAACCCTGTCTCAAAAAACAAACAAACAAACAAAATAACGAATACCTTAACATGCCAATAGTTTTAGGTTTACAGTTGTTAATTAGTCATTTACTTTGTGTGCCAGCGGGTTGTGCACACCTCAGAGTGAGTGTGTAACAATCAAGGATACTACTGGTCCTCTTCTTCCACCATATGAATCCCAGGGACTGAACTCAGGTCATCAGGCTTGGAGGAAGTGCCTTCACGCACTGAGCCTTCTTGCTGGTCCCCATGCTAGCTTGGTACTAGAGATGCTACTTGGCCTGTTTCTTTTCTGCATTCACCCTTGGGTCCTACGCTTCTTTTTCTCATCATCTCTGCGCCAAGAAATGAGGGTACCAGACCACATTCATTTTGCCTGTGTGGCTGGCTTAGGCCTTACCTCACTCCCGGGAGCGTGCATGACTTAGGAAGCAATGGAAGGTTGCTCTTCATGTAATTTTAGTGTGAGTGTTCATCCTTTTAAGCCGTTAGCTCTCTTGAAGTGACTGAACATTTGCCCACGTTTGCTTTTCATTGGCTGACTGGTAAAGTGAGGAAGATACAATTGACGGGGTTCTGAGAGGACGGTCTAACATCCCTGGTTATTTTAAAAGCATCTGGAATACTAGAATGCGATCTTTTTTCTTTTACCTTTTTATCAGTGGCTAGATGCCCAAGAAGATCTGTTCCTCTAGCTAAACTCCTTGGCCCTAAATTCTAACAACCATCTTAGGTGCATTTGACTCCTGCCGCTTAGCTTCAACAGTAAAGAAGACGAGGCTTCCTTCACGGAATGGAGTCCCCAAATTTGCCAGCATGGTGAAGGTAAAGCCAAAGCATAAAAGCCATGGAGTCAAAAATGTAGCCTAACTTAGAAGAAAGATGCCCAGGGCACAGATCCGCAGAGGCAACCACAGTCACGGTTCTCAGTCCCATTCTTTTTTGAGTTCTTGGGTCTCTAGTTTAAGGTCTTTGATCTCGAGATAATGCACACATCTCTATCAATGTGTAATTCTTAGGCTAATGAGACAGTTCAGTGGATGGATCAGGCGATGTCAGAAGAGGTGAGGAGACCTGAGGTCATACCTTACACATGAGCCAGATGCAGTCGTGAGCAACTGCAGTCCCTGCACGCCCACAGTAGTGCACATCTGCAGTCCCTGCACGCCCACACCGAGATGGGAGGCAGAGGCTGGAGGATTCTCAGAAGCCTGTTGGCTGGCTAGCCTGGTATACACAGTAGCAAACAAGATAGACCCAGTCGCAAACAATGTGGGAGGTGAAGCCTCACACTGTAGGCTGGCTTCAGGAAGCTCCACACTTGCCCACACTCTCACACACACCAACAGGCACATTGACTGCTCATGCACACACAAACAGATACACAACATAAAGAAGTTGCAAGCAAGCACCGAGGATCCTTTCTTAGGCAAATCTTGTTTCAAACACTTTCAACCAATGCCAAGTGTTTCTGCTCTGACGATCGCTATTGTAACGGTCTCTTAGGCTGCCTTTTGAGACAAACACGCTTCTTTCTTCTTTACAGATGGTTGGCTGGGCTGTGCTCAGAGAGAACCTGGCTGTCTTTTGGCAGGGGCTCTTTCCCGGCTCAAAGTGAAAAACCAAAGATGGAAAACTGAATAGAAACCTAGAGGAAGAAGTTCAGGCAGATCAAAGGCTACTTTAGTTATTTTTATAAAGACAGCTATATAGTTAGCACACTAGCAATTTTCTTATTGAGTATAAGTAGACCCCATTATTTTACAAGTGCTCTCTCTCTCTCTCTCTCTCTCTCTCTCTCTCTCTCTCGTGTGCTCATGTATGTATGCAAATGCACACACAAAAATTATCCTCTGACCTACACACACACACACACACACACACACACACACATACACGCGCGCACGCACAATAGGAAGCCAGGTGGTAGCAATGCCTGTAATCTCAGCACATGAGAGGCAGAAGCAGGGAGACCACAAATTTAAGACCAGCCTGTTCAATTTACGAAGTTCCAGGCTGACGAGGGCTACATCGTGAGACCTGCCACAAACTAAAACTAATAAACGTGCTGGCAAATGGTGGTGGGAGCGTAAACATATGCATTATGGAAATCAGTGTGCTCATTTCTCAAAAAACTACAACTAGAACCTACTGTGTGACCCTGCTAATGCCCCTCCTGCCCCTACACCCAAAGGGCCCTACATCTCTTCAGAGATACTTCCTGTTCATGTTTGCTGTTCTTCTATTTGTAATAATAAGGAAATAAAACCAGCCTAGTTGTCTTGTAAACAGATGAATGGGTGAGAAAAAGAGTTCATATACACAGTGAAATTTTATTCAGCCAGAAAGAAATATGGAACTTATAGAAAACTGTGTGGAACTGGGAAATATCATATTAAACAAGGTCACTCAGGCCTAAAAAGGCAAATGTCACATATTCTCTCTCATAGGTGTTGTCTAGCTTCTAGTAGCCACATACAGCCCATTATGTAGGCATGAGCATGGGCGGAGGTCATGGAACTTGAAAGAGGCCCATGAGAGCGAAGAAGATACTTTCAGGAAGGGGCGTGGGGGTAACCAAATAGACATGACATGAAAATGAAAACAGAGACTACTGGGGGCAGAAGGTGCAAGCGGGAGGGGAAAGGAAACAGGGGGAGGTAAGGTGGAGAGGGACCAGAGAGTCCATATGAACATGCCACCAGGAAACTCATTACTTCATCTGCTTATTAAAAATCCACAACTAATCTAACCAAAGGGAAAAGAAACCAGAAAGGAAAGGAAGATGGATGGATGGAAGAACAGGGCAGAAGAAAGGAGAGATGGGAAAGAATGGATGGAGAGAGTAAGGAAACAGGGAAGAGAATGAGGGAGAGGAAGGGGAGGGAAAGGGGAGGGAGAAAATGAAGGAGGGAGGGAAGCAAGTGGGAAATGGGGGAAGGAGAGGGGTGAAGAGAAAGAAGGGAGGGGAAGAGGGAGAAATAGAGGAGAAAAGGGGGAATGGAGGAAAGAAGAAAAGGGGGAGGAGGGGAAGGGAAGGCAGTTAGGTTCTAAAGTTTTGAAAAAGTCAATTATCATCCAAGTTCACTTTGAAACACCCTCGATTTCCCCATAAATATTGCAAACATGAGTCTGTGTATACAACACAACAGCCTCCACATAGTAAGGTCTGAGGACTACTAGCTCTACTGCGGAGAACTGAGAGGGATCTGACCTGTCTAAGTGCAGATATTCAAGCCCTCTCTCCATTGCAGTCATATGCTGGGGACACAGCTTCCAACCCAGGGAATAAGTAAAGAACCATACATCAAGTACTGTGAACCAGCAAGCTCTCCTCCATTCTCTCCCCAACCTTAAGCTGCTTCTCATTTATTTTAATTCATTTGCTTTAACGCTGGGGATCGAACTAGTCAGCCACTCTGAACTAGTCAACCACTCTTATCCGGGAGCTATACCCCTAGCCATTAAGCTTTTATATAAACAAACAAATAAACAAACAAACATTAGTGAAGAATGAGTTTATCACCACTGTAGTTAGGAGAATCATATCGGGGCTAGTCAAAAAAACAATCGATAGATATGAAGGGGATGGGGGCAGGGAGGGAGAGGGGATGTAGGAGGGTTAAGTGAGGGTATAGATGGGCAAAATAGAGGAGAGGTTTAGGAAAGCAATGATTCTATGGATTTTTAGAAATCCCATATGGAAACCAGCTTATAAGCTCTACACACAAAGAGAGACAGACACAGAAAGACAGAGAGAGGGGAGGGGGAGAGGGAGGAAGGGAGGGAGGGAGGGAGGGAGGGTTATTTCTACTGGATTTATCCTACAAAAGGGGTTATGTCTCCCCCAAGAAGTCATGGGTTGCCAAACAGAAAGCAAGAGTCAGGTGTGGGATTCTTGTCCTCACAGTGTTGGTCAGAGGTGTCCCCGAGATCCCACCCCAAACAGTGCGGGCTCTCACCACAGCTCTTGGTTGCCAACCAGAACCAGATGGCAAGAACCTGCTACTGAAAACACCACACTCACTGGTCACAAGACTTTGAGAAATCAGTTGTTACTGACCACACAGCTTGCTCCCTGATAGCTATAACAATCATAGTACCAGAAGATGCTACGAAGGCACCTGGTAAGTAGTCTTACCCCGATGCGCATCCTGTGGCCTTTAATAATGACTGGTATAGCGAGGTGTGCCGATGGATCCGAGAGGGCACAAATACCATGGCAGTGATCAACTATTATCTGACCGGATTTAAGGCCTACTCCCTGGGAGGAAAATTAGGCCTGGCACTGAAAATCTGGCCAGGAAGCTCACAGGGTCCTGAGGGTCAACTTACTTCTATTATTAAACGGACATAGCATCAAACCACCTTCTAAATTCATCTCTCTGGACCCACAGATCAGCACAGCCCTCTGACCTCAATAGCTAAGTTTCTTTGTACAGTGGATGGTAGATAACTGAGAAACTCACAACTGGTCAAACTGCAGAAGATAGGTAATTGTAGAGTGCTCTGCCATCTACACTCATATTATACCCCTAAGGCTCAGGGACCACTGTGGAATATGGAGCAAAAGACAGCCGTTGGGGAAGGACTAGAGTGAAACCATATCTTCTAGACCCAGCAGGACTGCTATGGTCATGGATTCACAGCAGCTGTGGTTGCCTGCAAAAGGCTTGTACGACTTGACAACAACATCTTCAGCTTCCAGAAATGTTGATGGACCGAACTCCCTTCCCAATGTCTCCTACTCTTCTTCCCCTCCCCCTTCCTTCCTCCATGATGGTCTAAGCTCCAAAATGAATCCCCCACCCCCAGCCCCAGCCCCATTGCATTTCCCAACATCTTCTCTGGAAACTGGCAGGGTTCTTGGAAAACTTCTTCCAAGCTCCTCACTCACCAGCTCCTTCCAAGGAAGAAAGGCCCGGAGCTATCCAGACTTGGGCTTGGGGAATGAGATGTCAGGCATACAGGACTGTCCCCTGTTCCAATGGCTTAAAACCAGCCAAACAAATGAGAAGGCTGAGTGTTAGTCACGGTGATTTGCAACCATTCAGAAAGCTCAAGAGTGGCATGAATGTGGGGCAGGAAATGTGTCTTGAGGCTTTTTTTTTTTCCTTCTTTTACAACTGAGTGATGCATTTCATGAATCCGGAAGGTGCCATCTTCCGCTGCATATCACTGTATTTTGGCAAAGTTTGGAATTTTGAACCAGAGGTTGTAGCTACTAGAAAATGGGTGATTTCAACAACCTGTATGCAATCGTAGTGATCCAGCCTTTGGCTGGATGGGAAACTGGGGAAGAGTAAAGGTTGAATAGAAGAGATGCAGAACTTAGGGGCTTTCTAACAAATTCCATAAAAGGAGCAAGTGCTATTTCCTCTCCTGTCTGGGCACTGCTCCAGGGAGCAGGGCAAGGGGTGGGAGGGAGGGTGCAAGGGATGGGACTCCTGGATCCTTTTCTGGATGTTCCCTCCCTCTTGTCACAGCCATCCTCTTGGCTTCTCAGCCTGATGGTTTGGAAGGAAAAGGGCCACCATGGATGAGAGCTTAGGGATGTCTGTCCATCCACAATGCCCCAAAGTAAGCCAGTCAGCCCTACTGCCCATCTCTATTAGAATTCCATCCCAGGAATCTAGGACACAGGCCCAGAGCCATGGCGTAGCAGTACACTGTGGAGTGATGAAGAGCCACCTCTCCAAAACCATTCAGGTCAGTATTTACATGGGAGAAGGAAGGGGAGGTGTCCTAATACATAACACAGGTACATTAAGGGAGGCCACATAGGAGCTAAGTAGGGCAGCCCTTGGGCACTGCTGCTCCATGTATAGGAAGACAGGTCGCCCGTCGATGAGCAATACAGCATGTGGAACACATTGGCTTTAAAACATCACAGCTGTTCCTGCACACACCCTCTCATTCCCCTTGGCTCAACCTTGTCAGGATAGAAGGAGCTCGGTGAATCAATTGCCTGCATTTGAACTGTTTGTATATTTTGAAGTTCCCATTAGGATGTTAGCCTAAAAAGCCTGCTTGGTCACCTAAAGGAACTATCACTATGTAACTTCCCAAGAACATAGAGAAAGCTGACAGGGAGAGGCCCCAGTGCTGGCAAAAACATGCAAGGAGATTGACAGCAACAAATGAAATGTTTGTGTATGGGTGGTAGATAGATGCAGAAGTTGGGGGTGGGGAGGAGAGCCATGATCAAATCCAGGTCAGCCAGGGCTACACAGACAAAAATGAAATACGAATGTCTGATCTGAACAGAGCAGAGACCTGAAAAAAACGAAAGGTCTCCATTACAACCAGTAACCATCACTGACCAGCTGTGGACATCCCTTTCCCCTGCACTGAAACATCTGCTAGAGCCTTGAGAGAAAGAAGGCAGAAACCCAAGGTAGTAAACCCAAGCAGAGTAAATCCCCAGCCTTCTGGGGTAGTGGTAGCTGGTCCCTTTCAAGCAACCCTACGCCTGCTAACAACTGCATCTAAATGCAGCTCATGGTGGATCTGACATGAAACTCCCCCACCCCTTCTCCTTTCAGCTCCAAGATCAAAAAAATAATGTATTATATGGTTGAGGGTTTCTCACTTGAGGAAATAAAGAAACATTAATAGTGGGGGTGGGGGGTGGAGAAGGAAGCCATTGAGACAGCTCGCTGGGTAAAAGCACTTGCCACTCAAGCCTGGACACCCAGGGTCAATCCCTGAAATCCACACAAAGGAAGAAGTAAAGAACCAGCTCTACAGTGCTGCTGTATGACCTCCAGAGGAGCAAGCTGTGACATGTGCGAGCACACACACATGCACACACACACACACACACACACACACACACGTTGTCTAAAAATTAAAAAAAAATTAAAAGAACATAACATTATTTTCATTTCTTTCATCAGAATTTTAAGCTAACTCATACACTGCCTATAAGACACAAGTCGTTTTGTTTAAGAAAATTTGCAAGGATTCAGTTAGTCAAGACCTCCAGAGAGGAAATGGGAAACAAGGGCCCGCCAAGAATATATCAAAGTCTTCTTGTGTGCTATAAAGTGTTAACCCGAGGAAGAGGCTGTTACGGGGGCATTTTAAAGCCTTTTTCATGGCGTGAGTGCTACATCTTGGTCTGTTGATCCTCTCTTTCCTACTTCCATTCATAGACTTTATATATTTTTCTGAGTTGTATATTTTAGCTGAACTTGAAGGGACATTTAATTTTAGGTTGCCAGCCTGGGTCAGAAGGGCCTCGAAGACTGAGCTCAGAGCTGCATTGACACAGAGAGTTGAACATCAAAAGCAAGAAGCCAATGAGACCAGATTTCCAAAATGTGAAGAGAAAGAATCTTTTGCTTTCTTAGAAGAATAAGAGGAAGTGGAGGAGGAGGAAGAGGAGGAGAAGAGAACAGGAGGAAGAGGAGAAGAGAAGAGGAGGAGGAGAGAAGAGGAAGAGGAGGAGGACGAAGAAGAGAAGAGGGGAAGGAGGAAAAAGAAGAGAAGGAGAAGGAGAAAGGAGAAGGAGAAAGGAAGAGGAGAAGGAGAAAGGAGGAGGAGAAGGGGGAGCAGGAAAGAGGAAGTAGAGGAGGAAGAGGAGGAGGAAGTTGTTACTTGATGAAGGGTATTTATAACACAGTCAGTTCTTCCCTGTAGGCTGAGCACACTGATCTAGTTGATCTGTGTCAGTCAGGCTTACAGAATGATCTGCATTTCTTCACCTTGGACTAGGTCTGGGTATAGGGAGAGGAGAGGAGGGATGGAATAGGGAAAGAAAGGGGAGGGAATGGAGAAAGATGGATGGGGGGGGGGTAAAAAAGAGATCTTCCCCTCCCACAGGCCAGCACACAGAAGCATCCCACACAGCTGCTAGCCTCGAGCCTTTCTCTATTGACTGCCTCACAAAGCTATTTGTGGCAGCAAGGAGAAAGGGTAGTTTCTCAGCTTGGGTGCCTTTCAGGTTATTTCAACTTTCCACCTCTGTTAACTTCCCCACAGGAACTTTTGGCCCAAAGTCCTTCTTCATGTTCACAGGGCAGAGATGCTCAGAAGAAAACTGTCTGACTTCCCTTAAAAGAGCTCAAGTCCTGGGGTTCCTCTGTCCTCCACATTTTGGAGACTGTAGCAGAGGGGCTTGGGGAGCCCACCTGAGAGCATTTCCTGACACACAGATGCCTGGATTTAGGCTCAGGATAAATCAACCTTTCCCACATGAGGTCGAGCACAAGGCAGAGCTCTGTCTGAATTTCTGAACGCCATTCTAGTACAAACACGTTTGGCAATTAGTGCCCAAAGGCTCACCAGTGTTCTCTGCTTGGCAGACGGCTCTGCTGTCACCACGGGTATTACCAGCTCAGGGTTCCCACCACTTCCCCCCTTCATCTTCTGCTCTGTTCTCCTTTCCACTGAGATGTTATGTGGGCCTGAGCACCAGGATGCTAGGGAGCTGTCAGTGTTTCTGCCAAAGGCAAGGGTCATGCTTCAGGCCCCTCCCTTTGGTTGGTGACAAAAAGAAGAAGAAGAAGAAGAAGAAGAAGAAGAAGAAGAAGAAGAAGAAGAAGAAGAAGAAGAAGAAGAAGAAGAAGAAGAAGAAGAAGAAGAAGAAGAAGAAGAAGAAGAAGAAAAGAAGTCACTTCTTTCATCATTTGTTTGGTATTCAGAGGCAAGCCACAGAGCCAGTGGGTCCAGCCACAGATCATAGCTTGAAGGTGCAAGGACTGTGACAAACATCCCTTGAGTATGGCAAAGACATTTAGCTCCTCCTAGGGAGGGTGGGGAGGGGAGGGAGGGAGTGGAGGGGAGGAAGGAAGATTGATTTTGCAAGTTTCAAGTTCATTCCTTTGTACTATCTAGGCCTGACTGGCTGGGGACAAGCAGTAGCCCAGAGGGAGGGTCACCCCACTGAGCCCTTCCCTTTTAAAGCTGTCCATATTGGTTTCCATATGTCAGACCTTATCCCTTACTATATCACTCCCTACTGGACTTTCTACCAGAAACTTAAGGTACATCATGACTTTCACAACATCCCAGGAATAAGCAGGCCTAAAGAGCTTCCTATCAATAAACAGTGAGCATCCTTTATCCTATACAGTGAGTATCCTTTATCCCAAACATTTGGGACCAGGAGTGTTTCTGATTTTTTTTTTCAGTTTCCAGTTACTTTGCACATGTATGATGAGGTAGGTTGCAATCAGGACTCAGGTTTAATGGTGAAATTCTTTTGGCTTGCACACACGTGTCACACAGACAGCCTAAAGGTCACACAGTAAAACCTCTTGAGGGCACCAGGGCTCTGAAACTCCCATCACTCATCAGTGGAACTTTCCACTTGTGTCACGTTGGTGCTCAGAACGGTCCAGATTGGGCAGTATTTCACATTTGATGATTTGGAATTCAGGGAGGCTCAGCTTATACTGATACACACACACACACACACACACACACACACACACACACACACACACACACACCCCACCCCAACCCTGTTCAAGCCCTAAGTGGATTCCAGGGAGGCCTGTGGAAGACACTGAGCATGCTAGGAGTTTCTGAAGCCACAGATGAGAACCCACTGGTAAAAGCCTGCTTCCTCCTTTTCCTGATGCGGAGAGAACTAAAGACTTCGATCCAAAGCCACCTGGTTGTAGTTCTGTGATTTAGCACAGCCCTGGGGCAAGCCAGTAGCCTTCTTCACCTGTTTGCTACTGAGAATTGAGAGGGTGGGGGTGGCATAACTTAATCTCTGACAACAAAGAGAACGTCTCCTTAAGGAGTCTGAAATTAAATCTTTATGAATTTATTATATTACCTGCACATCTCAGATGAAGCACCACTTTCTCTAAATCACGAGTGGGCATATTTGTAAAGAATCTTTTAATATCTTCATCTATTCCTCTGATATTCTAAGAATGACAAAGATATAGCAGAAAATAAACTAGAAACATCATTGAATAACATTTGTCTTAGGAAAAGAAAATAAAAGAAATGGTCAATGATTTACACATGTCTACCATGTCTACAATTACACATGCATACACACACACATACACACACACACACACACACACACACACACACTTACTTCAACTTCTGGCCCCCAAATTGCTAATTTTTTTTTTTGTGGAAAAGATTGTAAGTTGCATTCCCTGTTAGTTAATCAATGAATTATACTTGTCTACAATGTCTACAAATTACACATGCATACACACACACACACACACACACACACACACACACACACACACTTACTTCAATTTCTGGCCCCAAGAGAGCTAGTTTTTGCGTGGGAAAGATTGTAATTTGCATTCCTTGTTAGACCAGGCAAATTTGTGGGTATGCTGTAATTTTTTTTGGGTGGGGGTGGGGGTTTGGACTAGACCTCCCTTTTGAGCATGACTGTCACTTATACGCTGTTTCACTATGCATAGTGATAATACAGTAATGTACCCCCATGCCATTGAGGAGCTAACATCAAAGTTTCCGCTCACAACTCACTGATCTCCCCCACCCCACCCTCAGCATGCTGGGTTTTCCCTTGCTGGGGAGGAACAAGGGAATGAGTAACTTGTAAGGACACCTTAGGTGGTTCCCCCACCCACAGACCACGAGGCATCGAGTGCATTTTGAAAGGAGTGCACAATATTGCCGCTGCACCCACGCCACACACACACCCAAGAGTAACACTGACCATCTTTCTTATATAAAACCCAGTAAGACTACCTGAGAAGAAGATTTCTTTACTATTTTTTTTTCTCCTGACCTATGGAGGAGAGAGCTTGTTCACCTGAATTGATGGAGCTTGTATTCAATGCTTACAGGTCCTAAGAAAGAGGTTGACACCTACTCCAAGGTCTGGAACCTGAGCAAAAATAAGTTGTCCTTCAGTCTTTAAACTGTAATCATGGAAGCATCAGATCCAGGAAAAATATGATTCACAGGACAGTGGTATTTAATTTCTCAACAAATGATTTTTAAAGCAGGAAGAATTCATATTATTTCTTTTACCATACATTCGCTTATTATCCTTCTTGTACACATACATTTTTCTTTTTTTTTTAAGTTGAAGTTCATTACATTTAATTTTATTGCCTGTGCTTTTTTGTGTCATATGAAAAATTGTTGCTTTTTTTTCTTTTTCCATTTCTTTTTCTTTTTTTTTCAATTTTTTATTAGATATTTTCTTCATTTACATTTCAAATGCTATCCTGAAAGTCCCCTATGCCATCCCTCATCCCCTGCCTGGCTCCTCTACTCACCTACTCCCACATCTTGGCCCTGGCGCTCCCCTGTACTAGGGCATATAAGGTTAGCATGACCAAGGGGCCTCTCTTCCCAACGATGGCCAACTAGGCCATCTTCTGCAACATACACAGCTAGAGACACGAGCTCTGGGGGTACTGGTTAATTCATATTGTTCTTCCACCTATAGGGTTGGAGACCCCTTTAGCATCTTGGATACTTTCTCTAGCTCCTTTATTGGGAACCCTGTGTTCCATCTAATAGCTGACTGTGAGCATCCACTTCTGTGTTTGCCAGGCACTGGCACACATACACTTCTTATTTGTTTTGTATTTAGAGTCTCACTTCCCAGCCCGGGCGGGCCTGGGATTTGAATATTGGAATTTACTCTCTGATCTATTGCCCCCATGAGGGCCAGGAATAAAGATCTGTGCCACTGCCCCTGGCTATACAAGGAAGAACGTTTCCTGGGGGGGGGGGGGAGGAACCCTAGTTAATGTATGCAATTTCGCACGCTTAAAAAAAATTAATAAATGAAATATCCTCTTGGACAATCGTATTTAAGATATTGTGACTAGTCTCACTCCCCACAGCCTTCTGGTGTCTTCTTCCTACCTCCGTCAATACTCTGTCTTCCCTACAGAGTCTTTTTCTAGTCTTCATGTCCATTTGCTTTGTTTTGTAGTATGCTGTATTTAACCAAGGCCATCTGTGAGACGATAAACACATTGGCACTCGGTGGGCTCACGCGTGGATAGACATTTTGAGGACAGTGATGCATGTCCCTCTCTCCCAGTCCAGTCAGCAGCTACCCTTTCAGCAGGGCTTCCCAACCCATGGCTGGCTGTCGACAGGGCCAGTCTTATGCAAGACCATCCAAAATATCCTTATGTATAGTTTATTTTATTAAAACGATCAGGGTGTCTTAAAGTGTTTTTAAGTTATTTTTTTGAAAGAGGAAATTGTTGGAATGGTAATTTACATGTCTTAAAAGTCATAAAATTTCCTAGAACTCAAAGACGGAAATAGCAGCTCAATTATTACGTGTGAAATATAAACCTTGGTTGGAAGAATTAAGACATGTATGGGGGCCCTCTGCGTTCCATAACCATGGTTACAATGTTGACACGGGAGTGATTGGAAAATCAGTGCCAGTAATTCTTCCTTACTTGATTATAAACTCCTTATGGGAAGATTTTGTGTTAGACTTTGTTTTTGTTTTGAATTTTTTTTTGTTTGGTTCTACTTATTTTTAACATAGTTTTCATTGAAACAGAATTATATCACTCTTCTTCCTCCACCTCCCTGTCCTGTCCTAAGTAATTTAGTTTCTGTGTATAAATGTTTTACCAGCATATATGCATGTGTTTCACATGCATGCACCTGCAGAGATCAGAAGAAGGTATCGGATCCCCTAGAATCCGAGTCATAGACAGCTGGGAGCCATTCCTCGAGTTCTGGAAATCAAACCCTTGCCCTCCTCCTCGTACCCATTAAGCCATCTCCCTCTTTCCCATGTTTAAAACAATCCTCCAACCATGCATTTAAATTCACACAAGACCCTAAAAGTCCAAATAATCACCCGAATGACATTGTTTCTCCACACAGAGTCTCTCAGGGCATAGTGGTACAAAGCAACACATCTCCAGAAACACCTTGTCGCAGAAAATCTAGAATCACACTAAAACTTCTGAGTCCAAGAAAAGCAGCCAGTCTCTGTCGGTGTCTCTGTGTGTGTCTGTGTGTCTATGTGTCTGTGTGTCTGTGTGTGTCTGTGTCTCTCTCTGTCTCTCTCTCTCTGATGTATAGGTCAAGTGTGTATGTACAGGTGTACACACCTGTGGAGACTAGACATTGTCGGTGTCTCTGTCGGTGTCTCTGTGAGTTCTCAGTAGATTTTCCATGTGGACACCAGGCACCAAACTTGGATGTCACTACTCAAAAGCCAGCCCCTCTTATCATTTTGAGACAGGGTTTTTCACTGACCTTGTAACTGGCCCCAGGGATCCTTCTTTCTCTGCCTCTCCAAGTGCTGTGATGTGAAGTGTGCTCTACCACGCCCGACTTTTCTATATCAATTCTGGAGGTCAAACTAGGGCCCTCACCCTTGCGTAGAATGAACTTTACCAAACTGAGCATTCTCTGAGCCCAACAGAGACCATTTCAAACCTGGTAATGCACCACAGATGACTAGATCACCCTGCAGCAGCTAAGACTACTAAGAAAGGCATCCATCAATAGTCTAATAGACTACCTGAGGTTCTGGTTGTGCTGTTCATCTCAGAGGGGTCTATCTCAAAGGCCTGTGGCACAAACATTGCCAGGGTTATCTTGAAATAAGACAGTTACACAAGGGATTACTTAGAACATACCATGTGGAGTTCCCTGACTTAAGAGCCACTTAATATTATACTCTTTGCTAGAAATAGAAAAGTTTAAATAATATGCTTGGTTGAGGAGCCAATTTTTCCACCAGACAGGAAGGAATGGTTGTATTGTTTGGGAGATTTTTTTTTAATGTCCTCAAATAGTTAAAGGCAATCACTATAGATATTTTTAAAACAGAGTTGTTGGGTTTTTTTTTTTAAGTTATAAATAAAGTCACTCAAATAAACAAGAAAATAGTTACTGAGAACCTCCTGTGTGGCCTGGGTGAGGTTTCTTAGTCTCATGAACTTTCTGTATATTTACAAAAGTATTTAACGTCACAGAGTGTTTCAATAAATAATGCAGTCTCCCAAAATGTCCACGGTGCTGTAATTCTATGTAGCTTCTATGATATTCTAAACCTTGGGTGGGACACTGGCTTAACACAGACAGTCAGGGTGTGCTATCTGGCTTGCTGGGAGGATGCAAGATGGATTCAAATCCCGAAAAGAGAAGCATCAAGCTATCAGCATAGAATTACAGTGAGGAAACCATGCTGCCTGCTATATGAGAAGCATTCATTGAATAGACCATCTCCGCTCACAGAGGCACATCTTTTCCAGGCCTCCAAAATTAAACTTTATTTCCATTTTTTTTAACAAAGAACGTGTGTGTGTGTGTGTGTGTGTGTGTGTGTGTGTATGTGTGTGTGTCTGTGTGTCTGTGTGTCTATGTGTCTGTGTGTCTGTGTGTGTCTATGTGTGTCTGTGTGTGTCTGTATCTCTCTCTGTGTCTCTCTCTCTGATGTATAGGTCAAGTGTGTATGTGCAGGTGTACACACCTGTGGAGACTAGACATTGACAACCTCGGAATTCCTAGATGGCTCTCTATCTTACTCTTTAAGCTAGAGTCTAGCAGCTGAAGCCCAATCTCCCATACTTATGCTCTAACTAGCCAGCTTGCTCCAGGGACCACCCCTCCCACCCCACCCCTGCTTTTCAAACTTTGGAATTAACCAAGAGGCTGCTCACTCGTCAGGTGTGTAGGTGGGTCTGAGTGTCAGAATACTGGTCCTCAGCCTCACAAAGCCAGCACACTGTATCCATCCAGCTATCTGTCCCCCAACCCCTCAAATGGCTATTTTCATAATGAGAGAATCTTCACAAGGTTCTACGCTGAGTGACACAGTGGTGACAAGATGAGCCGGATGGTCTCTGGAATGCCCACACATCTTCTAGCACCCTTGCACACACATCCAGAACTTACCAGTGCAATTAAAAATATATTAAGAACCAGGAAAACTTTACTTGAGAGTTCTATGGCATTACTAACATTGCTTTCAATTCACTGGGACAAGCCCGACATTCATTAGCATGAAATGAAGCAACATATGTGTAGAAAAGGAACTCACAAAGATTTATTTAGAGAGACTAAATTCAAGGTGGTTGTAAAAAAAAAAACAAACTCAGAAACGCCATGCAAAGAGAAAGAAAAAAAAAAATGACCGTATGAATCAGCATTTTTCTACTGGCAGCCTGAAATAAAAAAAAAAAATACACAAGTGTGTACATGCACACACATATACACAAAGAGATGCAAACATACTCACACATACATGCATAAGCTCCAGAACGAATGAAGACAAAATACATACAAGTTAATCTATTTGTTTCTATGTAAACCTTAAATGGCTTCTGTGATCTTTTTAGCATACCTAACTCTTCCTTCCAGAAGTTCCTCAAAGCTCTGTGAAATCATTACTGTTGTCCTGGCAACCAAGACACACACACACACACACACACACACACACACACACTGCAGAGAGCCCCATTAAACAGAATGCAAGCTACAGAAAAATCGTACTCTCAGAAGGCCACTTTTAATATCCTCATGCATCTTTCTGTCCCAGGACAAGGTCTGGAGCCAGCCCCTGGACACAGTTCAAGGGAGCGCCTGAGGTTTATGCATCACTGAATTCCTGAATTACCCCAAACCAAGGAGTTACTTGGTATAAGTCAGTTATAGGCACTGACTGTTTAGGGCATCTCCAAGCTTTGGGCATTTGTATACACTGTAAATGATGGGTACCCAAGTGAAGAAGTGAACTGCTGGTAGGTATGGCCAGTAAGATATAGTGGTCAACTTCCAGAGCTCTGAGAGATGCCTTCTAGGGCTTTCCTTAATACTTTTCTAGTTGAACAGGCAGCGAGGAACTAATGCAATGTTTTCGTTACTTCCTGTTATGACTGGCACATGCTAACTACCAGGAAATAAAGAACAGTTCTGACAGCTCTGAGGAAAATGAGAGAGTGTTACACACAGCTCCAGGATTCCAGGCTCCTAGTCAAGGGTCTCCAGCCCAGTAGCTCACAAAACTCCTGACTTGGGCCTTCTCCACAAGAGTTCAGCGTGGTTCGACAGCTCTCCACAAGTAGTGGTATCCTATTGGTGGGACAGAGTCACAGAGCTATGGCTCAACACAACTTTGCAAATGATATACAGGTGACAGCGAGCTGGGGAGTTCTTCCTTTGCTACAGGGAATTCTGGGTAACATCCAGTCTGCTTTCTTCCTGCTTACAATATTAGGGGAGGCCATCTAACCTAAAGAACAACGACACTCTAACGCGTTCCTTAGCAACCAGCAAAGCTGCGTAGATCTGCTCACTAACAATGTATATGCCTATATATGTATGGTGTGCATGTACTCAGACTGCATAATTTTCCATTTTGTATATTATATATGTATGCACTATGTATATGAGCATTGCATAGGCGTGTTAGGTGAGTACACACATATATGTGTGTATGTGTGTGTGTGCATGTGCTGTATAGATTTTATATGTATGTATATGTTGTGTGCATGTATGTTATGCATACATGTGTATGTGTGTAGTCTTATAAATACAAAACACATTCACATACACAGCACAAGTATTTATGTAACAGTGCCTGTGCACTCATGCATACTTGGAAACATCACCTTTGTATGTGTACATATTTAAAAACATTACTGTTCCCATATGCAGCTAGAATTTTTTTGGTCTGGTGGATCCTAGACCAGGACAACACTCTTCAAGTCAAAGCTAATGAGGCAGGCCACATATAAGAACTACAATGTCTGAATCCAGAGTCATAAGGCTAGTAAGTGTAGGTCCTAGGTAGGATAGTGGGCTTTTTAATTTAAATGTTTGTTCTTAATTGACAAATAAAAATGCTATTTATTCATAGCTATAATGGAATATATTGATCTACTGAGAAATAATTGTGTCAAGCTAGTTGGTTTATCCATTATCTCTTGTACTAGTTGTTTATAGTGAGAACACCTAAAGCAATTTAAGTTAGTATAAATATAATTATTAGTAGCAGTCATAATCAGGAAGCTTGAAAGATTTTGAAAACATATTTCCTCCTACTGGAAACTTCAGTTAAACCAAGATGGGTTTTGTGAGCAATCACTTTGTTTTTGCTTTAGCTTTGTTTTCGTTTGTTTGTTTTTTCCATAAAACTTCTAGTTTTTCCTTTAGTGTTTTTCTACTATAGAAAAGAGAGATCAAACGCATGAACGAACAAAGTTAAACTATCCTGGAGTCCCAAGGAGCACTATGGAGACAGGGGCTTCCATTTTGGTTTTGGTTTTCCCTTCTAAGTATTGTCTGTGTTCCAACTGAGGGAACTCTGGGAGAGGACCACTGTCATGAGGGCAACTGGGGGTCTTCACATGTGACTCCGCAACAGCCTGACCTTCTCTGTTTTACATGATCATTATTATCCTGCTTCCACTTAGAAATGAGCTACAGGTGAGCCATGTACTCACATGCCAAAGAGCTAATGGTAAAGCTCTAAAGCTCACACAGTTCTCACTCCATGGTCTCTCAGTCTTCACAGGCAATTCCCCTCCTGCAGGGCTGAGAAGGGCTGCGCTGTTAGAGGCCCCTCCACCTCCACACACTGACAGTGAGTTCTAACCCACAGGGAGAGGATCATTGGAAAAACACATCTCCGGGGTTCCTGCCAATCTATATTTCCACTTATCAAAAAAGAAAAGGCCCACGTTCAAGTGTTCAGGGATATATTAATCAGAGACCCTTAGCCCTGGCAGAGCCCTTTCATAATCTCTCTACTTCAACTTCTTTGACTGATGCTGAGAGACTGGAGGGAGAGAGACTGAGAATGACCTGCCAAGTCATAGCTATTCACTGACAGATGACAAGGAAGCCAGTGTCCCCAAAGCAGGACCTGTCTATCAGTAAGACACATGCTCTCCTCTGAGCCCCTTCAGAAATCATGTTGGTGTACTTTAAATACCCCAACTCTCTGTGTGTGTGTGTGTGTGTGTGTGTGTGTGTGTGTGTGTGTGTGTGTGTGTATTGGCAAATACTCCATACCCCACTGACCTTAGATCATTCTAGAAAAAGATGAATTCTAAAAAGGGAGGAGCTGATAAAAGAAAATGGAGAGATAAGAAGAGTCACCAAACCCCTGTGTCTGAAATCGCTTCTCGGCCTTTGCCCCATTTACTCAATTACCTACTTATTTTCATTTATTTGTTTCATAGTACGAAGTCTCGAGACCAGGGCCCCCTCATGCCAGCCAAGTGTTGTACAAGGAGCTAGAGCTCTGGCTGACCCACATTGCTTTGAAATGTATGAAGGAACACAGCGCAGCCTCCATGAATCCTGCGCTATCCAGTGTGGATTTTCCTCTTAGAATTTCATTCTAGATATCAAGAAAGGCTCCTTTACAACAAGGTCCCAACCTGTCATTCACTCTTCTAATTAATGACCCTGGCAGCTTTCCTGCCCTCTGGGAACCTCAGACTCTTTGTCCCCGTAGTCCTCACTCAAAACCTGGAATAACATGGGGCACACTGAGCAAGTGAGGGATGAGGGGAAATGTGCATAGTTTAGAAATGTTCATACTGCACTGGTCAGGATAGCTCAATGGATCCACGGCAAGCTGCAGTGTGGCCTTCAGCACCCTCATGGTAGGAGAGAATTAATTCTATCTACCAAGTTGTCCTCTGTCTCTACACATGCCTGCACACCCAAATGTAATTTTTAAATTACAAAAAGAAATGCATGTACAGTATACTTTTCTGTAGGTTAAAAATGAAAAAAAAATAGAAAAAGAAAATGACCTATTTAAAATTTGGACAAATTGTAAATGATAACTGCAAGCCATGTAAGGCTCTTAAGCATCCACAAAACAGTTATCATCAATGTCATCTACCACATAGGAACCATTGACTAAGCTATAATTCATTTCTAATGAATTTATAGCCTGAGTCATGAAGTTCAGAAAGTAGCTTTAAGGGTGATAACGGATCACTGAGAAGATATCCTGAAGAAATAAGGTTAAAGACAGAACAAGGGGTGAAGAGATAGTTGTCGGTGTGGGGCTTGCTGTGGATGCAGAAAGACCTGCGTTTGATTTTCAGTACAGTGTTAAAGAGGCAGGCATGGGTGTGTGTGCTTGTAACTGCAGAGCTGGAGAGGCAGACACTGGTGGGTTGCTGGGTCTCACTAGACAGCCAGCCAGCCAAACCAACTGATACACCTAAAGTCCCAGTGAGACAGACAGTCTCAGAAAACAAAGCCAATAGACCCTTAGAGCATGATACTCAAGGTTGACCACCTCTGGTTTCCATACATGTACTCACACACACCTGCACACATATGACCATGAATGCATAGTCAGACCAACACTCACAGAGAAGACAGAGAGACAGAGACAGAGAGACAGACAGAAAAAAATGGGAGCTTTATGCGTGCTCTATGGTCTAAAAATCTGTGTCCCTCTAACACATGCCTTTGGCTTTGAACTCACAAGGTGACTGCATGGGAGGTGGTAACCTTTCAGGGCTGGCCAGATAATAAGGTGGAGCCCTCAAGTATTAGATTGGATCCCTGACAAGAAGCACCAGCAAGCCCAGTGAGAGAGGGAGACTGAGTCCTCATCAAACACTGCATCTTCTGGTGCTTCATCCTCCCCCCCCCGCCCCCCCGCATTCAGAACGGAGGGCAGTACATTTCTGTCTAGCAGCTGTCGAGTCTATGATAGACATCTTGTTACGGTAGCCCAAATGGACTGAGAAAGTATCACACCTATAGACTCCATGCAATTTACCTTGGTGGCGTTGAACTGATGGAAATCCACCTTAGTCTTCATGCTTTTAAATGTAAACCCCTGTTTGTGCTGAAACAGCGCAGTTAAGGTGTAATGGAATGAGCACCTGAGAAATGGCTGAGCCGTTAAGAGTTCCTGATGCATACAGGACCTGAGGTCAGTCCCCGGGACTCACATGACAGCTCAAATCAGTAACTCCAGTTTCTGGGGATCCAGTACCCTCTTCTAGCCACCCCGGGCACCAAACACACAAAGATAAAACAGCCAAGACACATAAAAGGAAAAATTTTTAAAAAAAAAATTTTTTTTTTTTTTTTGGTTTTTTCGAGACAGAGTTTCTCTGTGTAGCCTTGGCTGTCCTGGAACTCACTTTGTAGACCAGGCTGGCCTCGAACTCAGAAATCCGCCTGCCTCTGCCTCCGGAGTACTGGGATTAAAGGTTTGTGCCACCATGCCCGGCTAAAATTTTTTTTAAATTGTACACTACAGCTAATAGTTTGGATGACTGGTCTCAGTTCACAAATAACTTGGTAACTGCTTAATGAGATAAAATCTTAGCAAGTGAGTACAGGGAGGATGGATAATGTTTTTTAAAAAATGTAATTATAAGACTTTCCCATTTTGAAGCAGCAGGCCCTTTCATCATGTAAGGAGGACCTATGAGAAGATGCCATGTAGGGATGATCTACGTAATGACCACACATTCATTAAACGGATGCAAACTCCTAAGTGTTGGAATGTTTCCTAGTAACATTTCTCATTATGAGTGTGTAATATCAATGCAAATATCAATGATAGCAGCTTCTTTAGAAACTAAAGGCTGTGACACTGCGCTCTATTAGGGACGTAATATGAGGTTCACCATGTTCTCACCAAAACATTAGATGCTCTTGTCTCCCGACTGTCTGTATCTCTATCTTCTCTACATCTCTATATTGTCATATTTGAGATATGGAAACTGAGGCTTGGGGATGAGTAATGGCTCTAAGATCTCCAATTGAAACATCCGAGTCCCAGAGGTCAGATAAAACGATCACAGGCAGACCTTTGCAGACGGGAAGCTATCTACACACACATCTTTCGCAATTTGCTTAATATGTGCGTGTACCCAGAGCAGCCCTGTTACTCCTCCCTCGAGGGTGAAGGCTTTAGGTCCTGATGTCCTGAGCTCGTATTTGAACTTTGCCACTCACTAAGGTCTGCCTCAGCATCCCCATCCCTACACACAGCACCATAAGAAGTGAAGGCAGCTCACTTAGAGAGCAGCTGTGAGGACGGAGACTCTGTCTACGGCCCAAAGCACACAATGTATGTTGATATACTTTATGACACAAAACTAACAAGACCCCACCCAATCTGGAGTTCAGCAGCCTCTGCCATTTATGCTACGTGACTTGGGCAAGTAGGCCAAGCTTTCTGCTTCACCTCTACCCCAGGAAAGAAATAATAGAAAATGTTGTATGTGAACGTGTTTCTCGGATTAAAGAGGGCCACGTGGTACAGCTGACACATGAATTATCATCAACTTTGCTAAGCCAAAGAAGTTTCCTTGCGCTCCATTCTCTGCTGTGTAATAGCTTAACTTGAAGCCTCAGTCCTGGCTGAACTCTCTGCAATAATAGAACAAATGTCTAGTCACTCAGGACTCCATCAAACAGAGCACTGTTCATGCCATCTTCCTGTACAACACCCACCTCGAGAAGATAATTGATGTTCGCCGTGACCCTGAAGCACTCTGAGACTCTGAAGTACCTTCAGGGAAATATTAAATTATGTTCAGCCCGGTTTATGAAGAAGTGTATTTAATTATACTGAGATTCTTGGAGAATGCATGACCCAGGAAAAGCACAAAGAGGAAGTCACATGCTGTCAAGAAATCTGAAGCCTCGCCTCACTGGCTTCCCCTCCAGTCACCTTTGTCAGAGTTAAGTAAAAAATACAGCCAACCCTAGAGCAGGAGAGGTGGGAATCCAACCCACTACTTACACAAGTCAAGAAGTTTGCCCTGCAAAACCCTGAAAGACCACTCTTATGGAGAAGTAATAAAATCAAAACACTGAGGGCATGAAAATGTCAAATACTGAAAGATGGCTTATAGAAGAAGGGCAGACTCAGAAAGGTAAATACTGTATGTCTTATCTTGCCTAGAAAAATCTAGAGACAGAAAGGAACACTACAGCACAGACAACAGGCTCTCAACCATAAATGAGACATCTATGCCAAGCCTCCTCCCCCTTAAAGGGTCTTGAAAGATTGGAAGGAAAGAGTGTAAGAGCCAGAGGTCAGGGGGAACCTGGGGGGACATGTTCTCTGAACATAAAAGGACCAGTATGTTCTTTAAGTCAACGAAGCTGTGATTGCCTGCACAAGACCTGCACAAGATCAAGCAGGTCTTCACTGGCCTGACTCACCAGCCCCTCCCTCTAGCCGAGGAACTAATGACAGTAGCCAGCCGCTAAGGAGGTAATGGGGGAGAGGGAGTGATAACCTTGCCCCAGTGGATGGCCCCATACTCATGTGCATACAGGCAGCAATAGCCTGACCTAATAGGTTCTGAAAAAGGGAGTCGTACGAGATTGCTCGGCTCCTTAAAGTGCTTATCAGACCTGAGGTCCTGAGTGGGGATCCCAGAACTCACATGGTGGGAGGAGAGAATCGTCTTATTGAGTTCTGAGCTCTACACACTTGACACGGTGCAGGCACATACACCACAGCAGACAACCAACAAAGGTAAAAGAAAAGATAGGATAGGAAGTTGGGGGATGGGCCCAGGCGGGGTGTGGGGTATGGATGTGAATATGATGGAGATATATAGCATATACATGTACGACTTTCAAAAGAAACAAAAACCATGATATTTTTAAAAGGGAGGTGTCCTGGTGAACAACATAAGAATCAGGGAGTGGAAGGGAGGGGTGGGTTAGAGAGATCAAGGGCTTATCGTGATCAAAGCATGTAATATACATACATGTCATACAATGTATTATTTAGTACAACTCACATATATCAATAAGTAGAAACAACATGCAAAGATGCCAACACGCTTCAAATAAGAGTCATCTCTTGTGCTGATAAGGCGTTTGGAATTTTGAACGAGAAATAACCTAAATACATCTCTGAGGACCTTCTAACCAATACGTGAAAGAATTAAAAATAGATGTTAATTTTATGCTCCTTCAAGTGGAAAAACAACACTGGGTTTACGAGTTAAGTTTCATTCCTACTTTAAAGAATTATGTACATACAGATAGAGAATACATTATGTAAAAAGTCACGCTGTATTAGGGCTGGAAAGTTTGGCTCTTTACATTTGTTTAAATTATTTCAGAGATGATGACAGTCGCATGAGGGTATGGAGGCAGCTGGCCATGATTTCCTTTCCTGCTTTATGAAGCAATAGTAGCCTTTATTAGTTTTTTAAAAACGTCACACACACACACACACACACACACACACACGGGGGCAGGGGAGCATAGGAGTTCAGGGGACAACCTCAAATGTCTGTTCTTACCTTCGGCCTGTTTGAGACAGGATCTCTTCATCACTGCTCTGTGTACCAGGCTAGCCCATCCAACCTCTAGAGGTTCTCCTACCTCCACCTCCTAACATACTATAGGGGTGCTGCAATGACAGGTGCAGGCTACCGTGTCTGGCTTTGGGTTCTTTGGGGTGTTTTAGTTACTGGACCCCCCCTCCCCAGCCTTCTATATTATATCTTCCAGTTAAAAACTGTGGAACAATAGAAATATTTAATCAGGACAGGCCAGTGTTAGGAGAAGCCAGAATTGCTGTCATTACAGAGTTCTCTGCAGCTTACAGACCCCAGTACCAGCTCCTTCCAACCCTGCCTATGTGTCCTGAGTGACAGCGCTTCCATTAACAGATCATCAGCTTTTTCAGTTTTGAGACAGTCCTGATTGATAGAATATTTTTCCTCAAATGAAATCTTACCCTAATTATAGTTAGCTTACCTGCTTCGTTCTCAAATGGGTCCTCTGGGACCAATTTTATAACTGACTTCACGTCCCATCAGGGATTTCGTGGGTATCTCTCATTTTATTGCACGGCAACCCACTTCCACTCATAGTTTTCAGTGTTACTCCCCAAACCACAATGATCATTCTTCATAGTGAACCCCTACTATCTGCTGGCGTGACTCATGCGTGACCTGGCTTCATGGACAGTAAAGCAGGCATGGTCCTAAGGTCATGATGGACTTTTCTGGATCCCAGCTATAAAATACAATTTCCAGGAGATTTATAATCTCAGTTTCAAAGGGCAGACTTAAAATCTTTGTGAAAAGAATCAGTTTATAAGTCATTCATTCCCATGTGTGTGTGTACAGAGGGGTGCTTTTATATAAACACTGAGCTATAATCTATCACTCCCTTTTCTCCCTCAGTCTTTTGAGCCAAGTGTTTGGTATGTGCTTAAAAGCTCCCCGGCTCTTCCTCCTTGGCTGAAGCAAGCAGCCACAGCAAGCCAGGACCCATTCTGCTCCATCAGCAGGTCTGCTGCTTCCGGGGAGAGGCAGAGCAAAGGAGAAAGGCCACTGACTTCCCAGAGTCACAGGGCTCTGCCTCCCACAAGACAAGTAGGGGCAATTCTAGACTCCCAGGCCCAGCTTGGGAATAAGAAGGTTCTGAAACTTCAACTTCCTTAACAACCTTCCTCTCTTCTTTGCTGTGTAAATGCCAAAGTCCCATACATGAAATGGTTTATTGGTTGGGTATGGTTTAAACAGACAAGCAAAGCATATTTATTTGCCTTATTTTCTCTACTGCCTACTAGGGCAACTGCTAATTTTTAAGATGCTGTACACACTGGCAGCCCTTCTTTCTATATTAGCATCCTAATTAACCTTGGAAAGTTCCTCCTCACGCCTCACTCTCAACTCCTCGGACTCATGGCCAGGAAAGCCACGGGCAACGTGAAAATCTGAGGGAGATGAGGAATTAGAACAAATGTGTAGGGTTCAGCCTCACCGTGTTGTGGTGTTTGTGACTTTGGTTATCTGTCTCAAGTTTCCTTTATGTTTACAGATTCTAGGCAGGCACAGAGGGACCCTCATGACCTGCAAGCAAAGAAAGTAGATATCAAAAGTGTGACGGCATCAAAAGGATTGAATTTCTGAAACAATATGGCTCTGATACATCAGCATAGAGGTGTCACAGCGATAGTAGTGGCTGTTGCTGAGAGAATACACTAGGCTCTATTCCATTTAGAAAAGGGGAAAACCACATTGTACAACTATTTCTGTCCAAACATGTTGAGGGTTTTTTTTTTTTAATTCCCCTTGTAATGCTATCAGCGTGTGTTGCATTTAAATATTCTGAGTATTTAAAGTATGGTGCATCGATCCCAGAACATGGAAGATGAAGGCAGGGAACTCAGGAGATCCAGATCAGCCTAGGCTTCATGAAACCTTGCCTCAATAAAAAAAAGTCTGAGTGTTCTAAGATTGGCATGACCATCTATGCCTGGGATATAAACTGAGTGGCAGAATGTCTGTCTACCTTGAACTCACTCAACCCTAGGTCCAATCACTAGTACTGGGGGCGAGGGGGACTGTATATATACTCTCTTAAGGTAGCTAATTCCAAATATGTTCAGAATGAAATATTGAACCCTTTCCTAGGGTTATTAGTTGAGCAAGAGTGACATATTAAGGAGCCCTCAAGACTGAAAGCTGAAATGGGATTTACCTTCTGATCTATTATTGGTCTATTATTGGTCGGGGGTCTGTCGCCCATAAGGCTCTGGTGGACAGAGAAGTTCTTCCTCTGCCTTGTAGACCAGTTTGCCTTCTTGTTTCAAAGAGAAGATAATGAAGGAAAAAAAAAAAAGAACAAACAAAAACCAGAGACAGAATTGATGTGCTTTTAAAATCCTTCTCTCTCAAACACCCATGCTTTGGGGACACGGCACTTCTAATAGTTTAAGGGGGATTTGGAAAAGTCTGGTTATACCTATAGACCATTATGCCCCAACCCCTACACGCCAGCACCATCATGTAAGGAAGAGACACCTCGAAGGAACAGTCCACAGTATGACTTAGAGTTTTCTCCAAAGAAGATGTAGACATACCAACATCCTATTCTACAAAGGCGACTTGACTGTCTGGAACTTCTCTAGTTGTGAAAGAGATTGGACTATTGCAAGTCCAAAGCTAGCTCGTTTCTGGCTAACCTAGTCCATTTATTGTCCATCTCTCTGTGCAACTTAATATTCTATGACTATTAGATAGATCCTTTGTGATGTGTGAACCATGGCTGCCACTAACCCAGAAGGGAGACGTGTATCACCAGATAGCTTCTGAGGCCTACTACAGAAGGCCTTGCTCTGCTGTAACCTGACTGCCTGCGGGTTCTGCCATTGCTTTTGAAAAACTGTCTTGACTTATAGCTTTTCTTGTTATTTTAATATAAAAAATTTGATCTTGTTGGTACATAGAATTGGGGCCAATGTACATCTGTGTTCCTTGGCCATGGGCACGCATCTTTGGTTCTAGAATTAATATCCTCTTATTCCTATGAGGTGTGAGCTGTATTTTTATCATTGGTGACAGTATCTGTACCGACGTGTTGGTATGGGTTAAGTACATTTCATTGTGGGCACAAAATCAAGCGCACTTTGTTTTAGATTATGAACTGGGACAATTCCCTAGCAAATTAGCATATTGACTTAAAGATGAAAAATTCTTTATATGAACAAGTAAGATTGTTGTTGCCAATTTATGATTCCCCCTTGTGCTGCCTCTCACCTGCCATTTGTGTGTGTGTGTGTGTGTGTGTGTGTGTGTGTGTGTGTGTGTGTGAAGTTTTGCTACTTTGTCCAGCATGTCCTAGATCCTGTTGCAGTGGTTTCTGGGAGGCTGGAATAAAGGCATGCACCACCAGTCCATCCCAATTTCTACTTCTCTGAATTGCTGTTTATGGCTGTTTATGCTTTTGCCTTTGAATTTATCAAAGCTCTTTCTCTGGTCTTCTCTCCCCCACTAAATCCTATTTCTTGGGGAAGCTATTTAGACTGTGGTGTTGGGGCTGGGGACACAGATTAATGATGGAATACCTGCCTGGTATGTGTGAGGCCTGAGTTTCAATTCTCAGTATGGCAAAAAAAAAAAAAATACATACATACATTAGAATGTAGAATTGATTGTACTCTGACAGAAATGCTCTCTTCTCTTTGGTACAAATATAAAAAAATAAAAAAGAGAAACAGTTTGCTTCAGTTTTCCTTTTCCAAAACTCTTCTTGGAGATGTGTGTATTTGCCCATGGTTTATTTCCTTCCCCCCAAACTTCTCATAAAAGGGACAATATTTTCATTATGCTTAATGTTCAAATGTTTTACATTTAATTATTTGGTCTTCTTTCTAGCTAAATGGCCAACACGCCTTCCCTAAAGGATCAAACATGTCTGCCTTCCAAACACTTAACAGCTCTCCAAAAGGCAAACATAGATTAAACAGCATTAAATAAGTCTCCTTGCAGTGCCTAAAGACGAATAAATAATAAAGTCTCAGTAGCCAATAGGAGATAGAGACTGTTCTCACCCAACCGGTGTCATGCCCCTGCTCTTCCCCAGGGAAGGAACAGACCCTCCCACATACACAAGGCAAAGCTCTGCCCCAGGGAGCCGAACTAGGACCTCTCCCTGAGACTGCTGACATGCCCTTCTGCACACACCTCTCACCACCAATGCTTTGCTGTCACTGGAAGCACCAGGAGCCTGAATGTGTCCATTCCACTCACCCCTACCAGAGGCAGAACAAGAGATGACAGAGCCAACAGGGTACCGGGCAGGGAGAAACGTCGTAACCAGTCCGGGGTCTCCGGGGTGAGAAACGTCGCAACCAGTCCGGGGTCTCGGGGGTTAACTTTTCACCTGCGCTGCAAATTAACCAGGCTCCCCATTGCTTCGAGAGCAGCACCTGAAGATCCTTCAAGTCCAAACCCATCACTCTATCATTAATGATGGTACTGAAGAAGGGTTTCACTGGCATCTGGCTGTCATCCATCGTGGGAAGAGGCTGATGGGAACTGTCCTGGTGCTGTCTAAGTACCAACACCCCCGCCTCCCGCCCAAGCCTCCCACTCTCACCCCCTGTGCCCATCTTCTGATACTTCATTGTTCTCTGATCATCCTGAACTCGGCGTTAGAATTTCCATCAACAAATAAACCTGTCTAGGAAGTGGCTCAGAACGTCTAAATAGTTATACGCATCTACTCAGTGTTGATGGGCGCACACTGTACTTTACACGGCAACTGTGTTCAGCCTCGGGATTCTTTGTCCTTTTTGAGACGTAAGAAAACTTAAGTCAAAATACTAAATGTTCAAGGCACATTGAGCTCTTAAAGAATTCCAGTTATTCTCAAGGATCCTCATCAAAGCTAAAGATCTGTCCAGGGCATGCTTCAATGAGTACAGGGACAACGTGAGTTAGACTCGGTATGGTTTTCTCTTGTGGGTTGGGGTGATGGGAAACAGGGTGGGTGGTTGGATATGGGAGGAAAGGGAGGTGAGTTCAATCAGGGTGTATCAGATGAAATTCCCAAATGGTTAATAGAAATACTGTGTAGGGAGAGAAAAAGAAAAGATCCATCCAATAAGGAAACATCCAGTTAGGGATGCAGAGAGCTAGTGTTTATCCTCATTCATCCAACAAGGGGCCTGTGAGCTGTAGTGTTTGTTACTTACTGTGCCTCAGATTTTCCATTGGTAAAGTCAGAGCATTCTACTGAACCATAGATCAACAGTCCTCAGACTTTAAAGAGGTTGCTTTGTGCAGTTCTTATTACATTGCATCAACAGATTATCAGTTGATATAAAAACCCATGACTTGTGGACACGCAGAGAGTAAAGTGTGAGCGCCATGCTCAGTCACAAACGGAATGTCTTTATCACAATCCTGCCTACAAGGCTCAGGGGCCATTGTGGAAAAGCCATAGGTTGGATTGGACAGGAGTCAGGAAATGTCTTCAGGACATACAAAACAGCTGTCACAGGGAACACCCAGCAGCTCTCCTTGCCTATTCAACATCAACACAAGATTCAAGCCACTCCACATTTCACCATGGAGGGCGAGCGGTGTTTGGGGCACCTACCCCTATCTGAGGAGCTATTGGTAATTGATAGCTTCTGAGAGAGAAGAAGAGTCAGTTTCTTTTTCTTTTAAATTTATTTTTATTACCTTTCCTATGTGTAGGGTTATGCATGTCAGGGTGTGCTCTTGGAGACAAGAGGCTCAGACCCCCTGGAGCTGAATTATAGATAGTTTTGTGTTCCTGAGGTGGGTGCTGGGAACCATCCATGGGTTCCCCAAAAGACCAGTAAGCATTCTTAATCACTGAGTCAGGTCTCCAGACACCAGGAGTCAGTTGTTTTTTAACAGATGTGGCCTCTGGAAGATCAACCAAGCTCCAACAGATGGCCCGACAATCATGCGTATATTGGCAGCACATATTAGATAAAATAGATTATTTAAAAAAAAATCAACAATTAAAACCAAAAGATAGGAAGTTGAAAGGGGACAGGCTGTGGGAAGTGGATCTGGATCTGGGAGGAGTTAGACCGATGTTTTACAGCCTTCCTAATTCGGAGACCCTCCTGTTGCTGTGTTCACCAGCCATAAAATTATTTTTCCTGCTACTTCACAACTATAATTTTGCTATTGTTGTAAATCATAATGAAGATATTTAATATGCAGATATTTGATATGACCCCTGTGGGGAAAAAAAAATCATTTCGACCCTGCACACTGCAAGGGGTCATGACCCATGGCTTGAGAACTACCGAGTTAGAAGGTTAAGTGGGAGATGAATCCAATAAAAAATACGTAATGTGCATGTACAAAATTCTCTTTAAAAATTACTGTAAATACTATATTTAAAATTGGAACATTTGGGATATTTCAAATGTGCTTGGTCTCTAAAATTCTGATGTTTAGGGTTGTCTGCCTGCCCAAGTCCATAAAATAAATTGTGTGTAATAGTGCAAGTTTTTTCAACTAGCTAACCCTTCAAACAGACAGAAGCCAAGCTGGGGATGGTGGGTCACGCCTGTCATTTCAGCACTCTGGAGGCTGAGGCAAGAGAAAATATAAAGTTCAAGGCCAGCCTAGACTACAATGTAAGGCCTTGTCGAGAGAGAGAGAGAGAGAGAGAGAGAGAGAGAGAGAGAGAGAGAAATATATTTTAAAAAGAGAAAGCAAAAGCAGGAAACTCTCCAGTATCCAGAACATAAACATTATATATTCAGAAGAAAATATGAAAAACATTCGCTTGTATAACACATAGCATATCCTGACATAAACAGTGTTGGGGTATGTTTTACTTCTGTTTTCTGTTCCTCCGTGTTTGGTGTGACACTAAACGAGTCCTCCTATGTGCCGCTGACGTCCATCTATCTGTGTATGTTGGTCTGTTCGGTTCAAGGACGCAGAAGCTCCACAGCAGAAATGACTATGACTCATTCTTCAACCAAAAGCCAACCAAAAAACAGCCCCAAAAGAGGCAAGTAAGCCCCACCATCAACAGTTACAAAATTCAGGCTAATCTCAGCATCTGTGACCACACCGCGGAGGCTTTACAAATTGAGTAATTTCCCTGTCTTCTTAGCACTCAAAGAAAGGAGGACGGGTGGGGTGAGGGGTTGGGGGACTCGGGGGGGGGGTGAGAGGGATGGGGGACCAGCAGAGATAAGCAGAATGCTAGCGAGCTGGGTTTGAAAGAGGAACCAGTACAATTAGCTGAATTCACAGCCAGGTTCCAAGTGGGTTTCGGGCACACAGACTGAGCTGCCGTTGGACAAGCGGGGCTGTTGTGCCCTGTTTATTTATTCATGGTTTGACTCTGGACTCACCAGAGCAAGGGCTGAACACTGTTTGTGGGTCAGAGTAAGAGGGTTCAGAGGCCCATTGTGACTCCCAGGGAGACACAACCAGACCACAAGGCATGTGCTTACAGAGCAGATACCCACAGGTGATAAGAACAGCGCCACTTGTTTTTATTAACAGAAACCCTCACCAACTTCCGTAGACTTCCCCAGAATGAAATGTCAGCCTCCGATGAGTTTGGGGAAGAATCATTTTGCCCCTTTAGAGAGAGTAACTTTCAAACCTCAGTACCCATAATAGGTTACTCTTTGCATGAAAGAGATTTTTAACTTTGAGGAAAAAAAAAAAAAAAAAAGAAGTGCCTTTCCTAGTAGGGAACTCTAGAATATAAAATTTGTAATCAGCTAGGGATGAAACAACAGCTTAAAATAAGCAGAGTGACACCTAGGCTGAATGGGAAAAGCTATTCCAAGTGGAAAAATGAACTATTATTAAGCTACAGAGCGAGGCTCTGCATCTTGCTCCGTTTTTCAATGACATTTTATGAAATGAATGTGGTAGGCTGTTCATGCTTTTCAAAAGCAGAAAGGAAGAATTGGGGGGGGGGGGGAAGAACCTTTCAAATAACGCAATTATCACACCAAACACCTCTTGGATTTGCCTCTCCCCCAGTTCCTTCCTGCTAGTGAGACTGGCAATTTCTGGAGGCTTTCTGAGGTGCCACGCTCAAGCCCTGGTTGAGTGGCAAGAACACAGCTAGGGGTGTGTCCCCGGGAATACAAGCGCATGCTCCTGACTCTGCTTCTATGGACCTTCTGTTTCTGCTGGGGGCACCTTGAGCTCTGGACTCCCCCCACCCCCCTATTCCCAGCCTACCTGCTCCTAGCCCTGGTTGACAGTATGCATGCAGGAGAAAGGCTAGGGGAGTCCTACTTACCAGCTCAAGAATCCCGAGATAGGGCAGAATCCCCGGCCATTTACAGAGCAGCCAGGACTAGGCTTGCTCCTTTAGTGGTTCCAGTTGCTATGGCCAACCCAAACAATATCCCCCATCGTCCCTCCCCTGCAGCTTCTCAGCCACCACCTACAAACCTCCCAAAGCTGGCAGGAGTGAAAGCTGAACACTTACAGGGATCTACAAGCTGAGCAGAGGAGAGGATGGGAGGGAAGGTGCAGAACAGCCCCCAGCCAGCCCGCGGGCAGAGGCTTGTGGCTACAAGCATGTGCTTCTGGGAGGCTGGAGTCTTCATCTCATTTCTAAGTGGAAAAGGAAAAGAAACTGACTGAGCCTTCACTTAGGGGAAATGGGCATCACCGTTAAACGTTGCTTTTCCTACACTCTGGCAAGCGGATGCAGAGAGGGAAAGCAATGGATTGAATATCCTAACATCGAACGGCGGCAGGACTTGGGGGAGTATCGTTGTGAGAGCCATGAGTAATAAGCCCAGAAATGGTTTGGGTGCTGAGACTTTCCCGTTTAAATAATAAAACAAAACAAAATTAAAAACATACACACACATACACACACACTCCCGTTTGAATTCACTATTTTTTTAAAATCTCTATATAAAAACCATGCAAAGAAAGAGAAAAAAATGAAAGATTGACCAATAAAAAAATAAACTACCAATTTTTCATGATGCATTTTGGAACCACAAACAGACAGGTCCAGCAGAGTGGGACCCTGGAATGGAACTCCTAAGTGAGTGCGCTGTGATGGGCCACTGTCCCCTAGGCAAGCCATTGCTCCCTTTTAAAGACTATTGGTTTGGACACAGTGACCCATGTTCAAGCCCTCTTACAACTCATGAATTCCCACTGTAGTCTGTGAACGGCGGTGCAAGTTGATGGGAAGCAAAGCAAATGAGCAAAAGAAAACTCTTGGAGACTTGAGACTTCCTGCTAGCAGTGGCTTGCAGGGTCAAAGGTGCTGGCTCTCTCTATCAGTTCAGCTAGAGGAAGACCTGTACTACAAGGCCCATCTACGTGGTAATATATATATATATATATATATATATATATATATATTGGCATGACAATGTTAATATACTTACTAATGGTAGCAAAATCCACAAGCAAAATAAATATGGTTATAATAGTGGCCCTTGAGTTAGAGATCTACTGCCACAAAAAAAGCAAACCTATAATGGCCGTGAGAAGAGGGCCACCACATAAGCATTCCTTAAATAGTAGGCTAAAAATATAAAAATATAAACACTGGGGTTAATATTTTCATTTGCTGTAAGTCTGTGTGTGTGTGAAAGAGGGGAGGGAGGGAGGGAGAGAGACAGAGAGACAGAGACAGAGACAGAGACAGAGCAAGCCCAAACATCTACCAATAGCTTGGTACTCACCGAGCAGGCAAGGCTGGCCAGGCTTCTCAAGCCTCCCAAAGCACCAGCCATTCTCCTCAGCACATACATGCCACCACACCTGGCCTATTTGTCCCCATAAGTCAAGTGCTTTACGGAAAAGAGTCACCACCCCAGCCCTGCTGTCCACTTTCACTTTGTGCCTCGGGTCTCCTGAGCACAACTTCCACTTCTGTGCAGGTCAGAGAGAAAACAGGTGAAGAAGCACTGCTTGGAAAAGGATCTCCCAGCCTTCTCTGCATCCCCCCCCCCCCAACACACACACAAGTCGGATGTCACCTTATGAAATTGGTCAAGTGCTACAAGTCAGTCCTGTAAGCAGCTGTGTGCTGCTTTCTTGAAGAATTTGTACAGATCAAAACCTCAAGTGTTTACCTGCCTAGGACTGCCATAATTGGAGGGGTTGTGTCCTTGCAAGAGCACAAACTAGATGCTCCAAGCTGATGAAAGAACGTGTCCTTAGGACCCATTTCTTTGCAGCACTGAGAGAAATAGTCCCCACCTGGCATGCCTATTTCAGTTCTTGCTACCGTGTCTTTGAAGTCATAGAGCAGCAGCAGATTCTCGTAACCCTGATGGAAACCTGACAGTGAGCCTTCAGAGGATACCTCAAGAGAGGGGCTAGCCCAACCGAAGGCTGACACCCAAAGACCCAGTGTCCCTGTGTCAGGGCAAAGGTATTTACTTTCTTCTCAGTGACCTTGACCTTTGTGTGATGTCTTCAAGTTGCAAACACGGGCTGTCATTCCCAAACGTTGGCACAAATAGACACTTATCTGCCCCGCTCACTTGCTGAGCAAGTTGGTCGGGTGAGTGCCAGTGGGGAGAGGCACGGCATAAAGGGGACCGGATTGGCTCTCAACCAGACTGACCATCAATCAGTATGCCACCCAACTCCCCCAGTCGGTTTCTGTCGTTTGTTGAGTACAGTTCTGGCCCAATGATCCCAAATCTCGTGCCAACTGGAGCGTTCTGGGTGGTCACGTGATAGGAATACAGAGAGCAAGCCAAGATAGGGAGTGAGCTCACGGTGGGGCTTGAAAGAGAGAGAGAGAGAGAGAGAGAGAGAGAGAGACCGACCAAGAGAAGGCAGATAGCAGCAGGTAGGTACTGAAACCATGGGCCCTCTCTTTCAGATTTACCTACAATGAGTCATATCTCTGCTGGTCTGCTCCGTCAGACATGAGCCTCTGGGGAGAGACCTTCACTGAAGTGTGATTCCCCAGTCAGGAAGCTCAACAGAAAACGACTCAGAGTGGATCGTGAAACAGGACAGAACCAGGTAGCCCATTTCTTTCACTGGACAAAGAAGGCAGTCTAGCCCCTCCCTGTGGGTGTTGGGGAAGCGTTTGAGACCAGGATATCTGCTTCCTTTGCTCCTGAAGTCCCCATCATAGTGAAGTGTGTCCTTTATCTACCCTGAGCCTTAATCAGAAACCTCTCCCCTCATTTACCTCAATGTCTAATCAGTCAGGAAGTCTTCTAGAGACTTCTGAGTGAACCTCTCTCCCATCTGCCCACTCTGCCACTCCCTGGCCACCATTAGACCCTTATGTAAGGGATAACCCGTGATCAGTCTGGAGCATGTGCTCTATCCCTGTTAAACAAACATTTCTTTACCGCCTGCATTTCTATAACGGCTTTTCTGTGGTCTCCCTGTCCACAGCTCTAGAGAATGATTTTTTTAAGACCTACACCTGGTCTTTGACATCCATGTTTCAAGTCTGTTCGTAAGCCTGCGCTGCATGCTGGGTCTAAGGCAGCTCCCTTGGTTTGGCATACAGATCCCTCATCATCTGTCCCATGTCAATTGTATCCAGCTGCGTGGTACTTATCAGCCCCATACACAGACCACTCTATTCCCATCCAGCCACTCAGAGAGCATTCTTCAATGTTTCTTCAGCCTTCCTTTGCTGTATAGATTTCATATACTTGTCCAAACTACACCCAGTCCCCCAAGGCTCATTTTGAAGGGTACTACGTGCTCTGAAAGTCTTCTCTCCCTCTCTGCCCCAGTCTCCCAGTCTGAGCTTCCTCCTTCTCTGTGGGACCTAAAGCACAGCTCTAGCGTCACAGAGAGCAACAGTTCAGTGTGTTGTCTGTTCTTGGTGCTAGAAATGGCCATCTCTTAATGAGTCATCTCCCCTCAATAGTGAGAGTAGAATTTGGCATACAGCATTCAAGGGCTTGTGCTGAATGAAGAACTGGAAAGCTCTCAGGAGGGAAGAGGGGATCCTAAGATGGATGGTAGCAGGCTTTACTCAAGGCTCCCTAAACAGATGAGTGACAGACGTGAGGTTCAGATTTCCCATTTCTGCTGGAGGTCATCCTCCATATCCATCTGCAGGGGACATGGTGATGCAAACCTGAAGTCCCAGCAGTTGGGAAGCTAAGGTGAGAGGGTCAAAGATAAAAGGCTCCGCCCCTGTTGGAGACCAGCTTAGTCTCCATAGCAAGTTCCAGGACAGCCAAAGCTATGTAGGGAGACCACCTCAAAACAGTTTTTCATAAATTAAAAATAAATGAATCTGCCCCCAAATATCTCCTCCTACTTTGTCAGTCCTGTGGGAATAGTTCTAATGGTACCACTCGGGACTCTCAACTCTATTGCCTTCCAGTCTGGGACCTTCATCGTTACCCAGGTAGTCTACTGGCAACCAAAATTCAAAACAAGAAAAAATGAACACACACATACACACACATACACACACACACACACACACACATTCTTATTCCTAGGTCCCAACGTCCAGTCACCTGAACATCTAATTTTTTTTAAATCTGGTATTTACATACTAGGATAAATACATGTATATGAGTAATGCCGTTGCTAAAATTCCTCTCTGGTGGAGGGAGGAGGCGGGGGACATGAGCAATGCCTACCTCTCCTCATAAGGTCTCAACAACAAACCAAGCTGCCCTTCCACCAAAGTTTATTCTAGGGAACAATGAGTATATTGTGCTTCTGTACAAGAGCTAGGGGGTTACTTACAAGATTGTGTGCTCCCCCTCCAAAAGCCACACCAGAAAGTCTTTACCCAGTGGGGTTAATGGCTTTCCCATAGCCACATACATGAAGTCCCCTTATGTAGTTGTCTCTGGCCTATATACCCTAGCCCGGCCCTGAGGCCTTGTGCAGCTAAGGGGGCGTTGTATATAACAGGTGATTCCGAGCATTTAGATGCTCAGGTGAGAGTCCCGAGACCTTCCCTGCCCATCTAGGAGTGATTCAAAAGGATCAAGGTGCTCAGGAGGGATGAGGCTTTGCAAGAGAGCACAGCTGAACTCCGTAGGGCAGGGAGGCTGTTTCGATTGGAGGAAAGTAATACGTAACTATGTATTTTACACATTTTTGGATCCCTGTAAACAACTCTGAAGGGAAAAAAAAAACACTAAAAAGAAAAAAAAAACTATATTAGATCTAGAAGGGAACAGAATGTGGTTTAATTTTTTTTCTTAAAGGGTAGAAATTCTATATATTTGCCATATGTGCTCAGCACAATCACCCTCACTTTTCTTTCAAAATCCTGATCACTAACTGTTCCTTCTGCTGTTCTGCTCTGCTGGCTGGCCAGTGTTCTAGCCTGACCCCTAAAGTCTCCTGGGATGCTGCAGGAGACCACTAGATGGTCTCCCTGATACCAGGATCACTCCAATCAAACCAGTCCCTGGCTTTGCCCAAGAAGAGTACATACAAGTTGTGTCTAGTTTCAATCAAAGATGCCCATTAACTACACACAAGCGTGTGTGTGTGTGTGTGTGTGTGTGTGTGTGTGTGTGTGTGTGTATCATGCGGCAAGGGTGTGGGATAAAGCCAGGAGGGGGGTCATTGCAAGCCTTTGGGTGAAGACAGCTGTGTGGTAACGGAGCTTCCCTACAGTGGACATGTATCCAGTTATCAGAAGTAAAAGGCCATCTTGTTATAATTGAAGGGGATGCTCATAGAAATCTATATCCATCTTCAAGGGATAAGGTTGTGTAGCTCCGATTAAGGCCACAAAGGATGACAAAGAAGGAAATGATCTGGATACGGGCAGGGACTGATGAAGTAGAAATCGAGCCTCAACGTACAGCTTAATACAATGAACACCTAGCAAGATCAAGTGTGAAGAGAAGGAAATGAAATTACCAATATTAGTAACGAGAGGGGCGTGGCTGAGATTGGGGCTCAATGGTAGAGCACTTCTCTAGCTTGTGCAAGGTCCTGGGTCCGATCCCACTATTGCAAATAAGAATGGTAATAATAATAACAACAACAACACATGGAGAGGAGATATCACTACAGATCCTATTGATGCTAACAGATAATATTGCAAACCATTTGGACTTTCTTTTTTTAATAGAAAGCATGGATTGGCAAGATGGCTCTGTGGAGAAAGGTGCTGACTGTAATGCCTGAGGACCCGAGTTCTAATCCCAGGAATAATTATTGGGAGAAACCAACCAATACACAGAGGTTATATTTTCAGAGCAGGAAGGTATGTGAGGCAGGGAGGGAGAAAAGCTGAAATGAGGAAGTAGATGCCTGCTAAATAGTCAAATTGTGTGAAATTCGAGACCGCATAAACCTCGTTTAAAAAATCAAAGAAAGTCAATCAGCGGTTGACTAAGGGAAGGTGGGAACCGCCTGGCAGAGACAACAGGCCTCTCTTTGGGGTCCTGAAGTGCCCTCCATCTTGAAAAAGGATTCCAGGTCCAGTCTCGTGTATCCATCAACACAAACTGCGCTGGATGCTTGAGCTCTGAGTGTTTACCTCGTGAATTCTCCCTGAAGGGAAATGACTACTCATTAAGTGACACCCGGGCTTCCCTCCTGTAGGGGGCGGGCACTGAGGGGCGATCCCTAGTCTGTGTGAACACACTGGGGCACAGTGGCAGTCTCTACAGAAGCAAGCAACAGTGAGGGAGCAAGGCCCCAGGTGGAGGAAGAGCAGTGGCCCGAGGCCCGGAACAGTGCAAGGAGAGACAGCAGTAAGGACAGTCGGAAGAGGAAGGTACCAGCAAACAGGAAGATATGAGGGAGCCTCACGCCGAGGAGAAGACAAGAAACCAAACCTTGCGATCCAAGCTACCCAGCCCCTGTTGCTGTGCCCCACGGGTGGTTTTCTATGGAGAATGTCTCCTTCCCTCAACACCTGTAGATCAAGCTGGAAGCAGGCGAGGAGCATGCAGTGAGGAACTATTTTTAACTGCTGAGAACTGAACCCCGGTCCTTGGGTACGCTAGGAAAAAAAAAAATACCATCCGTGTGTTCCATGCCTAGCATTCAAAGCTTTGGTTAGCAAAAATTTCAACATGGAGGACTAAAAGGAGAATCTTCTGTATACTAGGCAAGTGGGTACATTGCTACTGGTTTAAAGCCCTCACCTGATTTTTAGTAGTTGATCTCTTCTAGGGTTAATGCCCTGACTATGGCATCTGATGGGAGGCTATATAGAATTTGCCAGTTACACACACACACACACACACACACACACACACACACACACACACAGAGTTCACTTCACTCATACCCAATCCCAAGCCCCCCGAGAGGAAGCTTGTCCGCGGCTCAGCCTGCCCTCAGGAACTAGCACTTCTCTTTGCAGGCGAATCGCTAAGACAAGCAGGAGATGTGACTCATACAAACTTGATGAAACAATTAACTCCAGCTCTCCAGACTCCCTCAGTCACTGCCTCCAGCGAGAAAATCAAGTCAAATGCTGTAAAGTCATAACCAACATGCTGTTGTGTGAGCGCGCGCGCGCGCACACACACACACACACACACTCATACACACACATTCTCATACACATACTCTCACACACATACTCATACAAACATACACAACACACACGCACACACAAACACACCCTCTCACATACATACATTACGGGATGACAGAGACCATGACAGCAAGTTCAACCTTAGCAAACAACAGAGTAGGGTTCTGGTCCACGTTATGAACTTTCTCAGACCAGCATAAGTTCCGATAAGTCTGTGTTCATCAGCTCTGCTTCCTCTATTTTAATTTACAAACACTGGGTTTACAGGAACAGCTTTGAGAGGCATTCCTATAAAACCAACTTACTCACTGAATTTTTTTATTTTTTTTTTTTTTAAGGAGAACAAAGCCAGAAGCCACTGTCAGCCTTTGATCACTTAAGTGTGTGAACAAACTGGTTTGCCAGTATGGATGGTCTCAGGTGGACTTGCTCTATCTGAGGGTAATGGCCTGTCTTTATTGGCCAACGTCTGCAGTCAAACTATTCGGTGGGAGGAGGGATGGAATGTGAGCTCCATTCTGGTGATTTCGATGTGTGGGGCATATGTACAAAGAGAAAATGTAGCTGGGTGTGTCCTCACCCTGCTTTGAATTCTCCTTTGCCTTCAATCAATCCTTCCAGTATGGTCTCAGGTTACCAGTGACAGTCCAAAGAGCCGGCTCTAGTGCAGACTCTCATGCAACAGTGGCTCCAGTGTCCATGCAAGCCGAAGGACATGAGAGTGGATGGCTGGAAACCACAGAAAAGCCAGGCTCCACGGTACATCTACAACTCCTGTGCTAGGGGAACTGCATCAGGCAGCTCCCTGGGACTTGCTGGCACGGAATTCTAGCTCCCTCATCCAGTGAAAAACTCTGCCTTGAAAAATACCGGATATCAACCTCTGGCCTCCATGTGCATATGGATGAACACACAGGGAAGGTGGGGTCGGGGAGAGATGGGGAGACAGGGAGAAAGGCAGAGAGGTACTGAGGTTGATGCCTAAGCTCCTCCCCAGATTGATGGAGCCAGAATGCTGGGCAGAGGGTCAAATGATTGGTTTTAACAACGAGCCCCTAATGATTTATTGTTAAAACAATGCATCCCTCAGCCCTCATCGAAGAAGCTTCTATATGTATGTACACACACACACACACACACACACACACACACACCCTACAAGACTTTCAGGTAATCCTCCACATGCCTGACTGGAAACCAGAATGCTCACCTTTACCCAGTATCTAACGCTCATCCCTCAGAGACATGGGGCGGGCAAAGAGCTAAGCTTCACCTGCCTGCTCACTCTAGCTCACTCTAGGCAGGTCCAGAAAGCTGTCACTGTCCCATAAGCAGGACTGTAATTGACATTAAAACAGCAGCCCTTCTGTGCACACGACTTCATAACCCATGAGCAACTTGCACAGGAACCCTGTGTGGTCGGCAGTACTTTGATGATTATCCTGAACTCTGAGATGGAGAAGGTGGAATCAGAAACGTCAACAGCTTTGGTCAAAACCATGTAACAGACCAAAGAACAGCCTCCCATCATCTGGACTCTCACAGTTAAAGATTCAGGAAAACACATCCGATACTGACCAGCACCGTTCGTGCATAAGACTACACTGCCATTTCTCACTTCGACCAGTGATCATGAGCCAGTCTTTCCTTCCCTCTCTAGTCTGAGCAGGGGACTGGCTGAAGTGTCACTGAAAAGGGTGGAGCAAAGAACCACCATCAGCCTCCATGTCACAGTTCCCCCAAAGGAGGACACATTTTATCCAGCATGCCAATTCAGTCCTGAATATGGCAATTTTCTTAGTGCTGAGATTTCTAAAAAGTATCCTGAGCTGCAGATGAGACTCAGGGGTATTTACCAATCATGTGCTAATACCCTTAACCTTAGCACCACACATGTAGACACATACATGCATACATACATGTAAATATACATATATACAGAATGTGTGTATATATGCATGTTTATGTGCATTTTGAAAAAATACATAACTAAAAAAGAAAATAAAAGTATCCCAACTTCCAGTTACTGTCTTGCCACAGATACAGAAATGTTTAGTAATGTGCATATTATGTAATTTTTTAAAGGCCGACATATGTCAAATGCTGTATGGGTACTTCTCTTTAAGGTTCCATGATAGTATGTTCTCAACAGTAAGTTTTTATGCTATCAAAAGGAAAGAGACCTTGTTGTCATGTTGTAACTTGTTTTCATAGGTTTTAATTTTATGTGTATCTGTATTTGCCTGCATGCACATACACCACATGGGTTCTGAGGACCGAATTCAAACCCTCTACAAGTGCTCTTAGCCACCGACCCACTTCTCTAGCCCCATCTTCATGTGTTTTAACGAGATGATATTAATTCATTGCATTCATGGATAATATGTACCCTGAGTGCATTCTAATCTAGATTAACTTAAAAAAAAAAAGAACGAGCTGTGTAATTTTCCAGCATTCATGCCTTCCATGCCAGGAAAAAACAAATCACAGAGGCAGGTTTCAGTAAGTTTAACCTGCCTCCCAGCTCTGGGCATGCCTGAAGCCTCAAAAGGCCTCCTCCCTTCCTCTCTGCCCAAATGCAGACCACTTTACTCCTCACTTAGAAAACAACGGGTTGGACAATTCTCCCATCCGAACTCATCTTTCTCAGGGTTTCAGCCCTAAAGTACATCCGCATCAGCCAAAGTAAGGAAAAGTTAATTCGATGAGCCACAATCCCACCAGGCACCCGGCCCATGCCTGCTACATGCTTTTCATAAATTAGCATATCTTTGTAACAATCTTAAGAGGAAATGCCATTATTTTACGCTCAGGCTTAGACTCATAAAATAACATATTCAAATTCACACAGCTGGTAAGGCTTGGAGCAGTTTAAGTCCAGAGGTCATTCATTTGTATTCTTAAAAACAAACAAACAGAAATAACAAACAAACAAAACACAGCATGTCTACATCCAGAGCGAGAGTTTTCAGGGTTTTGGTTTGAATAAAAATTGCTGCAGACTTGGGACAGTAAATATTTTACCTTTAGCATGGGATGATTAAGATGATAATACTCACAGAGATACCATTAATTTAGCATCTTTAAATGGTTTTGGTTGGTGAGTCACAGTACCGTTTAGCTGTGTACCTAAAAGAAGGCTCTTATTTCAATCAAAATGAATCTATGGCAAATGCCTGTAATCCCAGCTCTCCCCAGGCAGAGGCAGGCAGGTCAGGAGTTCAAGAACAGTCTGAACTCACTACATAGTGAGCTCAAAGTCTACCATTGAGAACTGGTCCTCACAACTCAATCCCCTGAAAACATGCTAAGGATATAGATGGTCAGAGATCATTTATCTGGCACACACAAAGCCCTGGGTTCAAAAGAGGTCCTACTTCTACCCCTGTGATATTTTTCTACTCCCCCCATACAGGATGCTAAGCATGAAGACAAACATGCAGGCTTGCTCTTGTAAGTTCTGTCTTCTGGAATCCACAGCTCAGAGCCCCCAGACTGTAACCTCAGTCCGTATTTCTCAGCAGCAAATGCCCTGGCTCAGGTCCAGTTGCCCAGCAATGCTTCCTGCTCTGTCTTCACCACCACATACCCTTTGCCCTACCTCTGCTTGAGCTTCCCAATGACTGGACACCCTGCATCGCTGGAGGCCCCAGCCCTGTCTGTTGCAGTTTCTCTTCCTGAACTACTCCAACCTCCTTGGGATCACCATTCCTCTCCAACTCTCTGGAGACCCTTCCCGACTCCCTCCCCACACCAGGGACGCACCAACCTTCTTTATATGACTGCTACTTTGGAAGGGATGAGGGAGTTGAGGTAGGGTCTTGCTATCCTCCTGCCTCAGCTCCCTGAGTGCTGAGATTACAGGTAAACCTCACCACGCCCACCTTGATCACCGCACCCTGGATAGACCCACAAGATGGCATGTAAGACAATACAAGGAAAATGGCATGCAGCTAGCTCTCTCTACTCTAAATGTCCTTAGCTAAAGGGCCCTGGTCCTCAGCCCAGGCACCGGGTAGGTGATGTTCATAAGGTGAATAAGGGAGGGGTGGAGTAAAAACCCTTGCTGTGCAATTGTAAGAGTCAGAGTTTGAATCCTAGGACTCATGTAAAAGCCAGATATGAGTCAGGAGTCTCGGTAATTCCAGAACCCCCTAGGAGAGACATGAGGGGAAGATGAGAGAATCCCCCCCCCCCTCTCTCTCTCTGAATTATGTGAGTATGGATGCCAAGCTGGCTGCTGATCTGGCCTGGGAAAGTCAGTTTGCAAACCATTCCTGCCACTGAAATAAGCCTTATTTTAGTCTGATGTCATGGCTGGCCATCTGTAAACCACAGGCTCACAATGTCCCTCTGCCAACAGAAGGAGCAGCAGCAGAAAAGGAACTAGCTCAAAGCTCCTGCTATCCAGCTAACCAGCCCCGAGACCTTGGCAGCCCCATTCCTTCCAGGATACCCGCTTTGCTTTTTTTTGGGTAAGGGACCACTCCCTGTGCTTCCGTGACTTACATAACTTCACAAGGACCTGCTAGTGCATACATTGGGCTTTGCCAAACTACAGCCTATTCTGCAAGGAGCCAATTTAATACAGCCAAATGTGGTATGAAAATAGCTGCATACACAAGACATGGCTGTGTTCTAATAAAACTTTATGTATACAATCAGGCAACAGGATGGACTGGGTCAATGGAATTTGGTTGGTTGCTCCTCCTCTATGTCACTCTGAAGTCCACATAGCTTGATGCAGGGGAACTACCATGATATATCTACCCCAAAGCCCCCAAGTGACCAATCAGGAGTACAATGAGAATTCTATATGCTGGACCAGAAACTGAAAAGTGATAATTCATTACACAAAGGCTTATGTATGTTCAGACTAACTGATAAAAAGATAATTACCACACCCCAGCCCCAGTCAGCTACTGATTAAATACATTCCGGTTTGTTTTGTTTTGTTTTGTTTTGAGACAGAATCCCATGTAACCCAGGCGGGTCTTGAATATGCAAAGTAGCTGAGGGTGTTCTGATCCTCCTGCCTCCACTTCCTAACTGCTTGTATAGGCACATACTACTATAGTAAATGCAGAGATTTCATGCCTGGTAAGCAAGCATGATACAAACTGAGCTGCATCCCCAGACCTATATTAACATATTTATTTAAGAGAAGCAGAGACTGCCTCAGCCTGGTCCATACAGCACAGAAGCAGGCAGCATCAAGGTGGCAATGGGAACGGTAGGTTCTCACAAGGCCATATGTGGGGTGGCATCTCATGGCCAAAACTTTCCTAGTTTGGCTACAAAAATAAATAAATGAATAAATAAAATCCCTCTCTTTACCTAAATGGAGCAGCAGGCTACAACAGTACACCCTAATGTAACTCACTAATGCCAATTCCCTGATCCCCAGGCAACCACTTGACCCCACAGGGACATTTCTAAGGGAGCGTGAGCCCTGTGACAATCTCTCAGATCTACAGCCAACACGCAGCTGTCTCTCAAAGCCAATCAAAAGCATAGTTTCCAGCCATCAAATCTGTACCCCCCCCAACCCCCGCCCCCACACACCTGTCCCTTAGCACAGAGAGAACATGGGAATGGTGTAGCCCAGGAAACTGCCCGTGATGTTCCCGTGCCAATGTAACACCCTGCCACCGCAGCATCCATGCAAGGGAGCGCCTCTGCCAATGAGTGAAGTCAGCATGGAAAACCCTGAACTCAGACCTGAAGCCACCTCTGGGCTCCAAAGCAGGGCAGCACGTGTGGCTCAACCAACCCTCTGACGTCACAGTTCACGCAGCACACACCGGTTCCAGCTGTACTGACTTTTGACTCATTTCCATGCTGCTTTTCTATAGGCAGAGGACCGGATGCTGGGGCAACAATGTTTAAGGGATCCCTGCCAGTCCACAGAGGGCAACGATGTTTAAGGGATCTCTGTGGACGCACAGGGCAGGGAAGCTGGCACTAGCTCCAACCCAAACACCAGAGTAAAGAAAAAAAAAAAAAAGAACTAGAGCCAAATACCCAGGGCAACAAGTAGTGCCCAGTAGTTACCACAACAAAGCGCAGTAAACAGTGGAAGGACCTAGAAGAGGGAGGGGCCAGAGTTATCCAGAAACCCCCAGATCTTTTGACCTATTGAGCCCCAGCACAAAGGTTCAGTAAAAAAGTCAGAAAATTTTTACACACACACACACACACACACACACACACACAGAGTAATGAACGCTGCCTATTAATAATAGGCTTGGGGTAAAATATGAGTATTCCAGAAAGTCAGGGCTTGCTCCCCTAAATTCTGCCAGGACACACAAGTACAAATACACACACACACACACACACACACACACACACACCCAACTAAGGAAGGAAAACAAAACCCACTGCAGAGGAACAGGAAGGGAAGCACCTCTGTTCCCATTAAGTCCGTGTCCACACAAGAGCCAGCAGAGCCGCGCGGTTTTTGAGGAGAAAGGCGGCTTTGACATTAATAGTGCTTCTCACCGGGATGGCGGGTTAGTTGCGCAATCGTGCCAGGAATTCAATATTCCAGGCTCTCTGGTAAATTACCAAAATGTAAACCAACAGCTACAGTGGAGAGCGTCTGAAGTGCCAAAAAACAAAAAAAACAAAAAAAATCCAAGTGCTATGATTTCAGTGAGAGATGTATCTCTGTGCTGTTAGTGAGAGATGTATCTCTGCTGTTAGTGAAAGATGTATCTCTGTGCTGTTTAGTCTTCAGCCTGATTGAGCCTGGACTGTAATGTACTCACAGAGGCATGCAAAGACCATCATGCATGTATGTGTGTGTGTGTGTGTGTGTGTGTGTGTGTGTGTGTGTATCTCAATGGCAGATAGATAGCCAGATAAAATTAACATTTTTTTCCTAGTTTTTCTAACTACCAGACTGAGGGTGGCTTTATTACTTTAGCCAACTGACTCCTTCAATTTCCCCATAGCAACAAACTGGTATGAATACAAGGATCCAAAGAACATATGTTTAACTATGACTGATGTCCATGATTTTAATCTCAATTAAAATGAATCTGACCTTTCAGGTGGACTTATAGCATAAATATAATCCTATGTCTAACAAGAAAAATACAACGCTCTATAGTCCTGAATCCCCTTATAGAGAAAACTGTTAAGTACCTCTACATTAAAAATTTATCAGGGCAAAATAAACACTTGTATTTTCTAGCCACCTCAAACCAGGATGGGAAGGCAAGAACAACTTTACTTCATTTGTACAAATTGATAGATCACCTTTTGAATTCATGCTGAACAGCTAAATGTAGCAGCAGACTGTCAAAAACTGTCAAGTGAAAGAATTATTGATTGGTGCATTCAAATTAAAAATGAATGTAGGTTAATAAATGAAGATGGCTCTGAAGAACAAGCATATCATCTAAACCAAGAAGAAGCAGACAGTGCATCTGTCAATCAGGCTTGGTGGGCTGCAAATAGAAGACCGGAAAGGAAACCAATGCTAGTAATGAAAGAAATATTAACCCACAAGGGTTTCTGTGACAGCCCATGACAATTGAGGCCAGTCTTCCTGGTGGTCCACATCGCCCACACACTTGCCTTTTCAGGTCATGACATAAACGCCAACTGAGGGCCAGGCATGAGATGGAAACCATTGGTACCAGGGCAATAGAGAACCGGAGTTGGGAAGCTGGCTCAGTCTGTAAAGTGACTGCCACACAGGCCTAACAAGTGGAGCTCCGATCTACAAAATCTATAGGGAAAGCTAGCATTGGTGGCACGTGCATTAACATAAGCACTTGGGAAACGAAAGACTAGGGAATTCTTAAAGTTCTTCGGCTGGTCAGCCTAGCTGAATCTATGAGTTCGGCTTTAATCAGAAAACCTGTCTCAAAAAATAAAGAATATTGACCTGTGTGTCTCTACATGCGTCCACAGATGTTCATGAGAATACACAGGCAAGTGAATACACACATATTAACAAGTAAAACTGCGTACAGAAGGAGGAAAGGGGAAGAAGAGGAAGAAATGGAAGAAGAGGAAGAAGCAGGGGAAAGGGGAAGGAAGAAGGAGGATGGAGGGAAAGGGGGCAAATGGGGAGGAGGAGGTAAGCGAAGGGGGAGGAGGCAGAGGAGAAAGAGGAGTGGGAGGAGGAGGGGGAGCAGGGAAAGATGACAATAACAAGAGTCACAGCCCATCTCACTGGAGGCCCCGAGCTGCCTACTTGCCTCTCTCTGTCCCCAAAAGATAAGGGTCCAGTCTCTAGCTTTAACATCAGCATCTCTAAGTTGACAATAGTCAAGTGTTTGTACCCACTGACCTACAGATCCACGCATCTAAATCCAAGCCTGACACCCCTCCTCCCCAGTGTTCACATGGGCATCACCACTACTGCCCAGATTTCCCTTTGTCACCAAAGAGCACGGTCACCCACCCAGCAGACACCCCATGTTTTCTGGTTTGTTTGTTTTTTTTAACTTGCTATTTCTAAACCATCCAGTCCTACACAGAACTACAGCCTGCCTGTCTCTCCATCTCTCTTGGCATCCCATCTCAGCCGAGACACCACAACAGCCTCCCAAATGGTGCTTGATGCTCTGAGTAACCCCCACCTCATTCTGTACGGCACCACGTCATCTTTTAAAAACACAGGATGGGCTGTCGTTTGCCCTGCTCCAGAACCCCCACCATTCCTCCAAGTCGAATGGTGGCTTCTCCCCAAACCTACGCCTACATCCCAGAAGCTATGAGTATGCTCATATATTGAAAAGAGAGTCTCTGCAAAGTTGACTGATGATCACATGATAAGCTCATCCTGGCTATCCGTCCATGTGCATCCTGTATTAATTACTTATTTGGCACCATGACAGAGGCAACTCAGGGAAGAGATGGTGTATTGGCTCATGGTCTAAGAGGACAGGGCCCGTCATGGTGAGGAAAGGTGGGAAGAGCTTAAGGCAGCTATTCTCACTGCATCTGCAGTCAGGAAGCAGAGGGAGGGAGGGAGGGAGGGAGGAGGGAGGGGTTCTCGGTGGGCTTTCTTGTTTTTTCCTTTTCATTCAGTCCAGAACTCATGGGGTTAGGCTGCCCACAGTCAAGGTGGGTCTTTCCTCTTCACTTAAACCTCTGTATACAAACACTCACTTACACACACACACACACACACACACACACACACACACACAGATATGTCTCCATGGAGATTCTAAGTGCAGCCAAGTTGACAATGACATTGAGCATCACAGGTCCTTACCTGGAGCCCAGTATCCTTATAAGAAGCTGAGAGGACAAGGTCCAGATACCCAGGGCAACACCATGAAGACAAAGACAGAGCCTAGAGTGACATGTGCCAAAAAAATCATCTCAAGAAGCAGGAAGACACAAGAGTCCCTGCTCCCTAGCTTTTGGGGAGACTGCAGCCCTCCCCTGCTGACACTCAAATTTCAGATCTCTTCAAGAGAACAAACATGTATTGTTTTAAGCCATCTAGTTCCCCCTCTAGACTCTACCTTGACTCAGAGGTCATTTTTCTGGTCTCTAGGAGTTTCCTTGGCTTTCCTCTCTACCCCTGCAATACTTCATTTTCCTGATTTCCAAAGAAATACTTAAAAATCTAGTTTATCTACTCTGGTTATTTGGATGGAACAAGGGTACCCAGAGGACACGCCCAAATCCTTCACCTGTTGGCATGTGACCTTAGGTAAGTAATTGTACCCTTACAACTATAGAAGAGAATGAAAAAGTTTGCTTTATGGGCAGTTTCTGGGAAAACAAGCTGAGATAAGGTAAGGCAGGGGGTGAAATAGTTCTCAGGACCTTCTGTAGGCAAGACACTTTGCCTACAGTGTCAGAGCCAGAACTAGATACCATGGCCTTGTCTAGCTGTATCTGCAGTTGTCCATCGCTCTTTGCTGACGTCTAGGAAGCTGACCAGGTGGGGGGGTGGGGTGGAGAATAGCCACCTCCTCGTTTCTAAGTCAGCCCTGTCCCACAAAACTCTTCATTCACACCAAGAAGATGGGCTAACTCAAGATGGTTGATTCCTCTCCAAGCCATCCGGTAACACGTTTCCCTAAAGGTTCTTCATTGTCTTGTTCTGAGCCATCTCGAAATAAAAGGCAGTAGCTGGTCCCCGGTGTAGCATCTCATCACTCCTAAGTGTGGCACCCCCAAATTATTTCATCCATTCTTTCAAAACAATATGTTTTCATGGTGCACCAGGTATGTCTGCAACATCAACCTAAGCAGTTCATAACAAGGCCATGCCCTGTCATTTTTAATTGTATGAAAGGGTGACTGACTGATGGCTTCCTTCCTGTAATTAGGTCTGCATTGGCATCTCTCGGAGTAGGTATTCTCAGGTACCTCTGCGTCTTGGTTCTCAGTGAGCGGCTCTTACAGGCTGTCTGAGAGACAGAAAATACTTTGAAACATCTCATTGAGCTGACTACCTTTGCCCTAGAAAAATCACCTGGACATCAGAAGTAGTGGGGAAATACAGTTTCCAAAGATCTTGGGACCTTGTGGAGACAGGAATCCCCAGAGCAGGTGGCGAGCCTGCTATCTTAAAGAGTGAGCTCTGAGTTCAGTAAAAGACCCTGTGTCCTCAACATGTAAAGTGGAGAGAGATCAAGGAAAGCAGCTTACATGAACTTCAGGCCTCCTGTACACACACACACACACACACACACACACACACACTTTACTTGTTGCTATGCAATACTTCAAATACTCCAGGCAACATTTATGCAAACTTCTTAGAAATAAGGGAGAATTCTACTAAGGAATACAAGCCATTGACTGTCCTGTTTTTCAAAGTCTTTATAATACAGACCCTGAGTTCCTGCAAGGTAGGGGTGTGTGTGTGTGAGTGTGTGTGTGTGTGTGTGTGTGTGTGTGTATGTGTAGTGGGAGCAGGAGCTATTTCCAGAGGCAATGACAGTATTATCATCACAGTATTATCATCACAGTATTATCATCACAGTATTATCATCTTGGCTCTTGCTTTAAGAATCTAGGTACTCCATCTCCAGACATTTACACGCTATAAAAAATGATGGTTATCATCTTTTTTTTCCAAGAAACCTTCCTTGGATAGTTAAAACGAGTTCAATTTCATGCAGTCAGCTTGCATGTAACTTCATACCATAAATCAAGCCCAAGAAGTGAGCTGCAATTATTATTTAATCCTAAAGAAAAGAATGAAGGGACCGAACGCAAACACCATCTTTCATAGATAAAATAGAGTTGTGTTATTTATGACCCCTACAGCTGAGTCTTTTACTTAAGATGTCGAGTAAACCGCGCTGCGTAGGCTAAATTTCCTTAAGCTTTTCTGGACAAATTCCCTGTATTCAACAGAATGCAGTTCCAATGTTTAGTCACAAAAGAATCTCTCCAAAGCATTAAGATAATTACACAAGTTTAACTTCTAAGTATATATATATATTTTTTAAATTAATAACAGTGTACTGCCTTCCTTAGAAGGAAATTTGAATTACAAAGAATCTTTGACTTTTCAAAATTCCTGAACCCAAAAGCCATTTTTAAAAAACCCATGAGCCAAGTAGCTTCACTAAATATTTATCACAGGATAACGTTTCTACCATCTGAAAGCTTCTGGCAATGGTTCAAACTCAAGTTCCTGACCACGTTTTTTCTTTTTTTTTTTTAAACTCTCCTGTTTCTCTGCATCAAACCAAAGCATGTCGGTTCTAGTGCAGCTCATGAAAGAGCCTCTGAGGGCAGCTCAAAGGAACCTCAAGCGCGATGACTTCATATTCAAAAGAGTCTCCTCATGGTAACGGCATTTGAGTCTGTGAGTCACAAGGCTCCGTCTGAGGTTTTGCTCCATCAGCTCCTCCAGGCAGGTGAGCTAAGGGCTCACTGTCTAAATATGGACAGACTTCATGAGAAGCTGAAATGGGGGCGGTGACTACGCCCAATCCTCAGTATAAATTGAAAGAAAAAAAAATCATGAAGTCTCACCCCCCCCCCGTGTGTGTGTGTGTGTGTGTGTGTGTGTGGTGTGTGGTATGTGAGAGAGGGTGTGCTTGAGAGAGTATGTGTGTGTGTGTGTGTGTGTGTGTGTGTGAGAGAGAGAGAGAGAGAGTGTGTGTGTAGTGTGTGTGTGGTGTATGTATTGTGTGCATGTGTGTGTATGTGTGGTGTGTACGCATAAGAGAAATAGAAAGTGTGTGTGTGGTGTGTGTGTATGTGTATATGTATATGTGAGTGTGTGTGTAGTGTGTGTGTGTGTAAGAGGGAGAGAGTGTGTGTGTGTGTGGTGTGAGTGTATAGTGTGTGTATGTATGTGTGGTATATGTGTTTGAGTGTGTATGACTATGTGTGAGTGTATGTGTGTGTGTGTAGTGTGTATTTGTAGTGTGTGTGTGTGTGTGTGTGTGTGTACTCATTCGTCCATGTGTGCATGCTCAGGTACACAGAGAAACCAGGGATTGTTTTCTGTCTGTTACATTGCACTGCACTCTTGCACTTATTTTTAAAAGACAGGGTCTCTCACTAACCCTGAAGTTCTGATTCAGATAGGCTGGCTAACCCTGAACCCCTAGGAATTCTCCTGTCTCTGCTTCCTCGGAAGTAGAATTGCAGGCACACACTGCCCAGCTTTGGCTTTGTTTTGTGTTGTTTTAAACAAGAAGTTGAAAGAGCCAAACTCAGGTCCACATGCTTGTACAGCAGGCACTTTACTGACTGACCCATGTTTCCAGCCCTGTAAATGTCCTTAATCAGTGGAACCATTAGGACCAAGGGCCTACTTCCAAGACTGCATACCTTTTGTATGCATGGTCTCTCAGCATAACCATTCCCCAGAGACAATGCACTCAACTAGAACAAGCAACCCCTTGAACAGTGCAGAAAAACTGGGGGCTCTCTGTACACAACCTTCTGGCTTACAGATTTCCACAGGACACCCATCCAGACCCCAGCCACATGCAGACTTCAGAGCCAACCATTCAGACACCAGCCTTACATAGACTCCAGGGTTTGAAGGGACAGCAATCAGTCACAGAACTGTGAGGATCCCACCAAGGCCTCTCCTCGTTGTTGTTAGTCCCCGTGTCCCCAGAGAAACACCCAAATAGCCAGAAGTCCACACTAACATGAGATTCTCAAAGAAACAAAACACCTTATTTTTAATGTCATACTTCCTACCTAAATTATGGTCCGCTTGAGGACAGGTGGTTCAGATAGACAGCCAAAAAAGCAAAGTCTATCGATGTAGTTTTATAACAAGATCACCTGAAACATGGCTATGAGAAAAACGTGATTCTCCTTTCTCTCCCCACCCCCTTCTCTCTCTCTGTCCGTTAACTGGTTTACTTGACTTGGATCTACTGGTCTCAGACTCCTGCAAGTCTGTGAGCTGTTGACTGGGGCTTCCCCAACAGCTGTTTACTATTCTACTTACTACACGAGGAGTGTGATTGTTAATGTGTTACTGCGAGCTTCTAAAGGAGTCAAAGCAGCCAAAGAAAAGCTTGAACGACAAAAAGCAAAAGCAAAAAAAAAAAAAAAAGGCTAGAAAAATGCCTCAACAACATGGGAAATGACTCACCGCTAAAGAGATGGAGGCTCAGGAAACCACTTTCCCGTTCAAGTCGGGGCAAATATGTACAGATGAAAGCAGCCCCGAAGAAGCTCAGTCTAGTTTGCATCAGAAGCCAGATTTCGACAATCACCTTGGTTGAAAGAGTCTCAGAAATGGTTTTCAAGTTTTCCCCCCTTTCTGGAGGTGCTGAGATCAGTAATGACTTGCACTTGTCGGCTCTTAGCTAGAACCTACCGCCTCCTCCTCTCCTACAACAACACCTATACCCAGGTGTGAGAAGGCATCTTCCCCACAGGTTGACTCTTCCTTGCTCCATTCCTCCCCGCTGCGTTGAACAGAAAAGGCGCTAGCAGATCATTTAAGTTAAACGTAAGCATTTCTATAAGGATTTCTGTAAGACTCGATGAATACGGGTATTTTCAATTTCCTCAGAGCCAAGAACACGAGAACACCAGCACGTGGTGGGAATGACTGGCAAAAGAAGCAAGCGCCAATCTCCCCGCATGCCCCATTCTTCGGTCCCCTCTGAGTTAGGTTTCTGTTGCTGTGATAAAACACCGACACCAGAGCAACAGGGAGGAAAGGGTTGGTTTGGCTTACACTTCCATGTCAGGAGCTCAAGGAAGAAACCTGGAGGCAGATACTGGAGCAGAGATGGTAGAGGAATTTTGCTTACTGGCTTGCTTCCTTTGGCTTGTTTCGCTCCACCTCTTATACTGCTTAGACCCTCCCACCTAGGGATGGCCACGCCCACAGGGGGGGCTGGGCCATCCTACACCAGTTAGCAATTAAGGAAATGCTCCTCGCATACACATGTGGGCCAATCTATGGAGGCAATTTCTCAACTAGGGTTTCGTCTTCCCAGGTAACTAGATTATGATGTTGCTAAAAACTAAGCATGACAGCCTCCTTAAAATGCAGACATGGTCACATGTAGAGTTCCGGATTTAGCTGAAGCCTGAGGATGGAGCATTGTGTACTCTTCACTGTTGGGGGCAGGGGGGGGTGGGATCACAAATAAATTCACTGATACTGAAAGCTCTTGATGACGAATATCTTAATGGCACTGAGGCAGAATCCAACGTGTGCTCCTGTGCGTTAACGTGTGGGGGTGCACACGTATACTTGTGTGCACACAGGTGTACAGAGGCCCTACATTGCCCTCATATGTCCTTCTCAATTGTCTCCCCCTTAATTGCTGAACCATGGTCTCTCACGGAACCTGGTACTAGGCGGGTCGGTCAAAGGCTTCCAGAAAGCTGCCTGTCTTTTCTTCTCCAGCGCTAAACTAAGACTGTAGGCACATGCCTCCATGCCTAACAGTTAAGTGGGTGCTGGGGAAATCAAAGCCTGGTCCTTATGCTTAAATGGCGGGCACTGTACCCACTGCGTTATTTCCCTCAGTCATCATTTTTAAAAAGCAAACTGATAGGACTTCTTCAACTCTATTGTGTGCGTCACAGAATCACTTTTTTTTTTTTTTTTTTTTTTTTTTTGAGACAGGGTTTCTCTGTGTAGCCCTGGCTGTCCTGGAACTCACTTTGTAGACCAGGCTGGCCTCGAACTCAGAAATCCGCCTGCCTCTGCCTCCCAAGTGCTGGGATTAAAGGTGTGTGCCACCACGCCCAGCACAGAATCACTTCTTAACAGAGTTCCATGTGGGATGGGTTTCCCCAGAGTTCAAGCCATGCAAAGTGTAATTAGACCCTTTCTCCTAGGTCCAGACTGATAAATATTATGAATTCCTTTTCTTTCCAGAAAACAAGAATAGAATTACAATCATAGTGACTTATTATTAAGACCCCTCCTCAATTACAAAGTCGTCACGCTGATGTACAAAGATGCTATAGACATGGCTGAGTCTGCCCCCACCCAGGCTCCAGAAAATTAAGTGAATTATACTCAGTAAGTTCAGAATCCTTCATAATTGTTTAAAATTTCCATTTACCATGATAAAAGAGCAATTAACTTGGGGTTCAATGATAGTTATATATAATTATATTTTAAGAGTAATAAATGAAATATATAAATAATTCCAAGGTGTGATGTGTGCTGAAAGGATCAGCCACCATTTCTCTAAGTCTACATAACATTAAAAAAAAATGATAATGTTGGCTCAGTAAATAGCCTTCAAAAATATAGAGAAGAAAACAACTTCAAATTGTGACGTTTTAAGAACCGTACTTTTTCAGTGTGTGTGTGTATGTGAGAGAGGGGGTGATAGGAGGGGGAAGAGGAGAGAGAGGGGAAGAGGGAGAGGGAGAGGGAGAGAGAGAGAGAGAGAGAGAGAGATGGATTTCTCTGTAGCTGGACTTACAGGCAGGTGTGAGAGGCTTCTTGTGGCTGCAGGGGACCGAACTAGAGCCCTCTGCAAAAAGCAGCGGCTAAGCTCTCTTAACCTCCGAGGCTTCTTTCCAGCCCCCAATAAGAAAAATAGTATTAAGTACTTACTGAAGGCTTTCAACGTAATCAATGAATAACACGATGAGCAAACTGAAAGAACCCGTGCAATTATTTCACATGCTCCTATATTAGAACACAGATTATGGAACATGAAGAGACTCCAAAATGCTTTTTAAAAGCACATGTGTGTGTGTACTTAATATTTACTTTTATGTGCTAGTATTTCTATTGCATCTTGGCACATCATTTTCAGACAATGACTAATGAGAACAAGAATTCAGGGTATAAAAGTGTTAAACAAGTTTTTTTGTCCAGTCCCGTTCTCAGAGCATTCCCTCCATTTACCACATAAAAAGAATTGAAACCTCACCTGAACCACTTGAGACTATCCAGCCAGCCATCATCAGAGTCATTCATTCACTCATTCATTCATTCATTCATGAGACTCATGTCTACCTACCATCTACTATTATATAAGGAAGTTGCAGAGAACCAGTGTGCTGATCACTTGATCTTGACCCTTGTTTTTATTAAGAAGGCTCTGGGGCTTGCAGAAATCCACTGCCTGGACCACTCCAGCTTTCTTAAAGAGGGGAGAGTGATGGAGAAGCCACTAATTTCTTCTGCTACTTGTTCCTTTGGACATACTCCCCAGTAACTCAGAGAAAGCGAAGCCCTTGAGTCATGAGGTGTCTGTCCGGGACCTGGGCTATGTGAATATGCAGATGGAGCACTGAATGTCAGGCATAAAGTGAGCTGTGAAGACAAGGGCTTAGGAACTGAGAGAAGGGAGGATGGAGGCTCATCTGGGCTCTGTGCTCTAGAGAAGCAGAGGCTCCTAGTGGCAGGGATGGTAAGAAAGAATATGGACCAGAAAAGGGGTTGATATGTGAGGCTGGAATGATGGCTCAGAGGTCAAAAGCACTGGCTATCTGCCCAGAGGACCTGGGTGCTATCCCCAGCATCTCACTGTGGCTCATAACTGACTGTAACTCTGGCCCCCAGGGTATCTGATGCCCTCTTCTGGCCTCTGTGAGCATTGTACATACAGAGTGCACGTACGTACAAGCAAGACACTCATACTTGAAATATACTATTTTAAAAAATTTAAGGGAGGGATCTGGGAGTTACATCAGGCCATCCTGGTGATTGGAAGGAAGCACAGCGTGTACAGGCAAAGTCTGAGGAGGGTACAAAGCAGGCACTGCTTCTCTTTTATCGCTCTCTGCCTGCCTCTTATCCCTCCTAGGTACCACAAATGGTATCTTCCTCTGCAAGCTACACAGGTACATCAGAAAGCTGGGAAATGTTAACAACAGCTATGAAGAACCCACAGCTCTTCTTGTCGACTCCTGACATTGGCGATCATTTTTGCTCTTCGAATGACAGCAAAGCACAGATGTTTTAATAATGACTTGGTCATGATTGTGAGTAATAAGGCCATTCCCAGAGACACAAGTGATGTCATCATCTCGAAATAGCCCAAGGACGAATGAACACACAGACACAACCTTACAGACAAGGATGCACTCCAGATGTGGAGTATCATGGCGACCCTTCCCTACCATCCGGGTTTGCGTTCATTTCAGTTCTTCTGAAAACTTAGTCCTACCAGGCGAAGGATCCTGTTCTAAAACTAAACCTGGATCTGCGGCGGTGCACACCTGTAGTCTAACACATGGAAGGTTCAAGGAGGAGCCCAGGAAAGCTTAAGGACAGCGTGGGCTACACAGTGTGACCCTATCTCAACAACAATAATAATGAACAGTTGTTATGGCAACGATGATGGGTATGATGGTACAACAGAAGCAGACATCAGGAGTTCCGTGACATCCTTAGATACCCAGGGAGTTAAGTCATCCTGGACTACATGAGACCCTGCCTCAAAATGACAATGACAATGTTGGTGATAATAATAACAGATATTTGTTTTAAATTGGCACAAAATAAATGTACCCCTTGGCTGGGCACCTGTGCCATTTCCATATACCTGACTGCTAACGATTCTCAGACTTCCAAGCTTTACTCCCAAAGCTGGTCAGAGCCAACACCCACGGAAGGTTCTTGGATCGCTTTGATTTCCACCACCTCAGAGTCCCAAGAAACCCTGGGGCAGAGCCTTCTACAAAATGATAACTACCCAGACAGCTGAGGATGGAGTCTTAACACCCATCCCTCATACAAAGTACCCTGGTCACAAGGGTTTGTTAAGCAGCAGGCTTAAAAACGGTGTCCTCTGTTTTTTGGTTTATTTGTTTGGGTTGGGTTTTTTTCCTTGTATTTATTCAGTTAGTTTGTAATAGCCTTTGTTTTTTTTTCCCCATTAATTAATTTATTCACCTTACTCCCTGATCGCAGCTCCCTCCTCCCAATCCCCCTCTTACAACCCCTCCCTCCACTTTCCCTCCCCTTCTTGTCTGAGAAGGGTGAGGCCTCCCCTGGATACCAACTCGCCCTGTGCCCTCTGTCTTTTTCCTCCTCACTCTCATTCCCCCAATGAATACATTCAGAGCAGTAAAGGAACCTTCTAGAAGAGCCTTCCTGTGGGTGAATGAATAATGACTGGACTAAGGGAGCCAGGAGAAGTGGATCCCAGGAGACTGCATTTAGCACAAACTTTCTCTGGAATGTTTGCGCCCCCAGAGTCCGCTCTGTGAGTATAAGCAGCTGGGACCCGTTCTGTGTAAAGCCCATCTTCTTTTGCTCACGCTGGGAGTGTGGCAGCTTAGCACCTATGTCCTGTCTGCAAGCATGAAGNGGAGGGGGAGGAGGGGGAGGGAGAGGAGGAGGAAGAGAGGGGGAAGGGAGGAAGGAGAGGGAGGGAGGGGGAGGAAGGGGGAGGGGGAGGGAGGGGGACACAACACACAAGACTCTTCAAACACAAGTCACACAACACATATGCTCAGCACACACTATGCCCAGCACACAGTAGGTTTTCCACAAATGTGGGTTACTTTTTCCAACCCTTCTCCTCAAATGAATTGAAAAAGAAACAAACAACGACAACAAAACCAAATAAAACAAAAACAGCCAGGTGACCTGGAAAGGTAGCAACAGATTAAAAAGAAACTTTCAAACAACTGACTGGAAGAAATTTCCTTTGCGCGATAAAATTACATGCCTGAGAAATAGACGAAACCCAGTACTGTTTGACGGCAATTTTAGGCGATTCATTTGTTTTGTTGGTGTATAACTAAATAATAAATAAAACATGAATCCAGGTGCCCAAGAAGGCCAGAGGAAAGCATTGGAGAAGCTGGAGTCCTGCCTAATGTGGTTGCCAGGAACTGAACTCCAGGCTTCAGCAAGAACAGAAAGTGCTGGGCCATCTCTCCAGCTCCCCCGACTGAAATATATGTGATAATAACATAAATAAAAACTAGCTGGGCAGTGGTGGTACACACCTTTAATCCCAGCACTTGGAAGGCAGAGGCAGGCCGATTTCTGAGTTCGAGGCCAGCCTGGTTTTTAGGTGAGTTCCAGGACAGCCAGGGACACCTTGTCTTAAAAATAAAATAAAATAAATAAAAATAAAAATAAAAACTCCTTTGTAGGCTGGAGAGATGGCTCAGTGGTTAAGAGCACTGACTGCTCTTCTAGAGGTCCTGAGTTCAATTCCCAGCAACCACATGGTGGCTCACAACCATCTGTAATAGGATCAGATGCCCTCTTCTGGTCTGAAGACAATGACAGTATACTCACATACATAAAATAAATAAATCATTAAAAAAAAAAACTCTGTAGAGATGTGTCATCACACAGCTTTCTGGGGTTAAGAATAAGCCAATAGGGGCTGGTGAGATGGCTCAGCGGGTAAGAGCACCCGACTGCTCTTCCGAAGGTGATAAGTTCAAATCCCAGCATCCACATGGTGGCTCACAACCATCCGTAACGAGATCTGGCGCCCTCTTCTGGAGTGTCTGAAGACAGCTACAGTGTATTTAAATATAATAAATAAAATAAATCTTTAAAAAAAAAGAATAAGCCAATAAATACAAAATGTATATTAAATATAAAACAATGCAAGTAAAAATTATTGTTTTCTCATTCTATAAAGCATAGTAAGGTCTGGGCTATGACTCAGTCAGTCGGGTGCACTTAGCCAGAGCAGTGCCCTGCACTGAAGACTGCATGCATGCCTACAGCTTTAATCTACTAAGAATGTTGTCCTGTTTCTGTGAACCTCGGTTCTTCTCCTCCCAGGAGCAATACACAGCCACACATATCTTCCCAGAGCTAATTTCACAAAGCTCCGAGAAGCTGGACATGACTCATTCAAGGTCAACTCCCAAGTCAGTGGAAAAGCCATAAATACAGCCTTCCCTCTGCTTGGGGTTTCTAGTATTGGGCCAACCTACTAGGGAGAAGTTTGGGGTTTTGCTAGCTGGTTTCGATGTTCCCTTGGGTATTTGAAAGCAGCTTGGGTTGACAAGCGAGATGTAAGAAGCTTTTAAATAAGTTTTATTAACATTGCACAATTTCACATTCCCAGACCTCTAACATGTGCCAATTAGCTTTTAACATATGCACTTAGAATTCCCTTGAAGACACTGGATAATGGATTCAAAACTGCCCTCTTATGCAAGGGGGCTCAGTAGCCTAAATTGGACCTGATTTCCCCCCTTGTTAAATGGAAACACAAGACAGGATAAAAAGAAAACTCGCCTGCCCCAGACCCCATTCTGGGATAGGACCCACATACACAGTGTCAGGAAACACACACTGTGGTGGAGGGGGTGGGGGACCAACATAGGAATCACAGAGCTGTATTTAAAAGAGGGGCACTAGGAGGTGGAGAGATGGCTCAGCAGTTAAGAGCAATTAAGTCGTCTGCTCTTCTAGAGAACCCAAGTTTGATTCCCAGCTCCCTCATGGTAGTAACAACCACCGGTACCTCCAGTCCCGGGGGATCAGATGCCCTCTTCTGGCCTCCCTGGGTACTGCATTATGTGGTGCACAAACACAGATGCAGTCAAAACACCCATAAATGTAAAATAAATACTTTAAAACAAACAAAACAAAAACAAGATCACGGGAGTCCCTCTACACAACACAAGCATGTGTAGACAAAGAAGAGAACAAGTACTATTTAAGTAAATAAATAAATAAATAAATAAACACAGAAATAAGGAAGTCATTCATCCTGCTTTGAGGACCTTGAAAACTCAGAGCAGGGAGGGCTCAAAGGCTCTGACAATTGTGGTGAAGACAACCCCCAGTCATGGAAACCTAATCCGAGGGAGTTGTTTGGGCTTTGCATTCTGCCTGCTGCCACGGCCCTCCAAGGCTACAGGATCAAACAAACGTTCATTTATTCCCCTGGCATCTCCGTATTCAGACCAACTTCACTTACCATTTGGCTGCGAGTGAATCATGGCGGCTGTTTCCCTCTCTCTTCTGCTCATGCCTGCCCCCACCCCACCCACCCAGGCATTCTCTGTGGTCAAAGAAATGTTTCAGTATTAGTGTTCAATACAGCAAATGTCAAGTAAACACCCGACACATTTCCTGAGCTATTTAAAGCATCCCCAGCAATTATTTGCTCTAAAGTATCTAAACTGTACATTTTTCTTCGCTGGTGCCAATCCCTACAGTAAGAGCTGTCAGGAAGCAGTCCCTGGAATACTGGGGAACACACAGCTTGGAATTCAGTGGCACTCACTTACTGCCTCTGCCAAGATTTTCCTACTTTCCATATTTTCATGGCATGCCTTTGAGACAATGGACAGGCGGCAACAAAGTGTCATCTGTAGGGTTTTTTTTTTCCTTCCATATTTAAAGCTTAATAGACACATTGTCTCAACACAATTTTTTTCCCTCTAGGCAAGAAGATAAGAGGAAAGAGACGCATTGAAATCTCATGATACTACAACTTATTACAGACCAAAACCATGACCACTAAACACATGCACGTGAGAAAGCTCAAAATCAGATAGTTGGGGGCAGAGCATAGTTAAAGTACTCCCTTTAACCCCAGCCCTCAGGAGCAGAGCAGAGGTAGGCAGAGAACTCTGTGAGTTCAAGACTTCCCTGGTCTACATGACAAATCCAAGCAAACTAGCCAGGGCTACATTGTCAGAGCCTGTCTTAAAAAAAAAAAAAAAAAGATATATTTGGTTCATAAATGTGTTCTCCGGCAGCAGCTGATAAAAGGCGTGCTCTATATTTACGTCTCAAAATGCAGACAGCACCAGAAAAATCACAAGCCAATCCAAGCATACATTTGTAAATGTGTACATAAAATGTCTTGTACACATACATATTTATATGCAGAAGACCTTATAAGCACTTGAATGTTCTGCTAGGATATCCTTCCTCATTCTCTCAAATCCATGACATATTCTGGGGCCAGGGAGATGGCTTAGCGAGTAAAGGCTCTTCTCACAAGCTCCAGTGGTTGACTCCTATTCCTAGAACTCGTACGGTATAAGGATAAAACTGACTCCTGATAGTGCCCCCTGACTTCCAAGCTTGTATTGTGGCATCTACATAGACTTAGTCTCTCCCTCTTTCTCTCCCTCTCCCTCCTCCTCCTCTGCCCCCAACCCCTGCAATCTTAAAAATAAAACCTATTACATATTTTTATAATTATATGTAAGCAATATATGAGCAACGTAGTTCTAAATTCTAAATGTAAAGCTATTAAGACAGAGTTGTTTTAAAAACACAAAACAAATTTTTAAAAAACTCTTCTATCAATAATAACTTGAAGTACTATTCAAATACCTTCAATAGCAAATGGAAGAACTCTGTTATTCTTGCCATGGTCAGAATCTGTTTCAGTTTACATATGTGTGCGTGCACACACACACACACTGACAGACACACACAGAGAGACACACGCACACACACACACACACACACACACACTGCTACTTGCTGAATGATGACTGCACTGACACATTAAGAGACAACAAAGCCATGTTATCTTAACGTGTCCCATTCAAGGGGTTTTTTTTTGTCCTGCGCAGCGCCTTAACAGTGCTTATGAAAAATATATCGCTATTTTAAGTCACCCTATTAAAAAGCACATCTATAGAGCTAATGTTGGCGAATTATAACCTGACAAGCCTGTGAGAGTGCTGTCAGCACAGTCGACTTAAATAACACATCTCACTTGGCCTCTTTTGTCTCAGCCTCCTCAGCTGCACACCTTACATGGAAGAGGACACAGCCATTCAGACAAGCGTAAGAATCTGTCGCCTGGACCAGAATCCCCAGCAATGGTCAGGGCACTTGGCCTGAGTAAGACACTGGGGCATTCTCCTTGACTCTCTAAAGCAGAGCTAACACTGCTCTTTTTGTGTTGGATAATTGTACAGGAGAGAGGGAAGATGCAGAGAGTCTGGCAGAACGCAGAGAAGACAGAGGGAGAAAATGGCCTGTAAAGATGTGCTTTTGTCATATATATATATATATATATATATATATATATATATATATA